>CAWVQL010000249.1:0-16808 GCA_963932265.1 Thymelicus lineola | reverse complement strand
GGCCGAGGTGGGCCGAGGTGAAAAGACCAACTTTTTTTTTTAATATGCAGCTACCCGAGATTGGTGTTGTTTTCGGCTAATATTGGAAAATGTGTTACGAAGAATTTGGAAAAATTTGAAAAAACAAGATGGCCGCCGAGATATTTTGATTTAAAATTTTTCAATTTTCGAGGTGACTTTGCGGGGTCGGATTGCTCTGGGTTTTTAACTTTTTTGCAATTTTTTTGCTTTTTTGCCTTGCATCTATCCTCAATTTTGACGTTTGGGTATATTTTTTTTTTCGACAAGATGGCGGAACCCGTGGCGGCCATTTTGTAAAATGTACGAAAAATTGCATTTTTTGAAGGAAAAATTTTTAGGTTGGCAACATTTGAGGGGGTCACTTTGTATGGGGCGGTTGTGGGTCTTGGTCTGAAGTGTTGCCATGTTACGTTAATTTTTTTTTCATTCATACATTTTTGTGAACTTTCTATTCAAAAATATGAAAAGTAGAAGGAGAAACATTTTTAAACAAAAAATTTCACCAAAAAATTTTTAGTGGTCGTCGTAATGACATTTGACCATTTTCATTTAAATTAACTGGCAACACTGGGAGCTAGAATTTTTTTTCCTGTTTTTTCACATTTCGAGTAGCCCAGCCAAAAGTATTGGTGGGGGGTTATAATGATGTATGGAAAAGTTGCTTGACTACTTATGGTCACTATGGGAAAAATCCGACCGTTCGAAAATTCAAGATGGCGGCCGCTCGGCGATTGTCAACTTTTTTATTTATGTGAGCACCTACCCAATATTGGTGTCATTTTCGAATAATTTTGGGACGACTAATACGATGAAATTAGAAAAAAATCAAAAAACAAGATGGCCGCCGAGATATTTTTCTTTAAAGTTTTGAAATTTTAGATGTGACTTTGTGGGCTCGCATCGGGGTAGTTTTTCAACTTTCTTATAATATTATTTTTGTTTTTCCTTGAAAGTTTCCTCAATTTTGATATTTTGGGGATAATTTTTTTTTCAACAAGATGGCGGACCCCATGGCGTCCATTTTGTAAAATATACAAAAAATTGCATTTTTTGAGGGAAAAAATTAGTAGGTTGGCAACACTTGAGGGGGTTACTTTGTATGAGGCGGTTGTGTAACTTGACCGAAAGTGTTGCCATGTTTGGTTTTTCTTTTCTTCGTTCATACAATTTTTTGGACTTTCCATTCAAAAATATGAAAAGTAGAAGGAAAAATATTTTTAATCAAAATATTTTACTAAAACATTTCAAGTGGTCGTCGTAATGACATTTGACCATTTTCATCTTAATAAACTGGCAACACTGGAGTCCAGAATTTTTTTCACTTTTCGAGTGATTGAGCCTAAACTATAGATCAGGAGTATAATAAATGTATGGGAGATATTTCTTAATTAAATCACTCGTTTTGGAAAAACAATAAAATTTTAGTGTTGCCATACAAAAAATAATAATTTTCATACAAATTTATTTTTGGATTGAATATTTCGCTACTATAATGTATGGGGCATTTGTAGGTACTAATATTTTGTGAATTTTGGTGAAAAAAATTTCAGTATTGCCACACAAAAAATAATAATTTTCATACAAATGTTTTCTTTTTTCAAATATTTGAGGCGGTTGTCTTCATTTGATGGCCTTATAATGTATGGGGCGATTGTAGGTTCCAATAGTCCGTAAATGATGGTGAAAAAATATTATAGGGTTGCCATACAAAAAATAAAAGTTTTCATATAAATGAACTTTTTATTTACGGTGTCGACGGCAAAAGTTAATCTGTATTTTTCTCTAATAAAGTTTATAAACGAAGAGTTTATTTTTAATTTACAAAGGAACTAATTACAATATTAGTTTTTGTGTAAACAAAGTGAAAAAACCTTATTTAATCAGTTTAAATTAAACTTAAAAATTGTTAAAACGATCTTGAGTGTAGATGAAAGTTGTAACGAACGCCTAAGTGACGCGATCTACACGGCGCTTAAGCCCTTTTTCCCGCGAAGAAACGAAGCGACGTTCTACGAACTACAAAAATCCTCTCTGTTCCCGTTCACTCCCCAAAGAATATACATGCCTTCAGCTTCTTACGTCCAGTAGCTTCGGCTGTTGCGTTGGCTGTCAGATAGTCACTCAAAAACGGAAGTTTTATATTGATTGTAAAATTGTAATGTAATGTTACTACAAAACAGTCTTCAAATTATTCCCTTTACTTGTGTGTCTTTTAAAACTGCATTGTTCTTAATCAACGGGAACCTAAACTTAAGTCTTAAGGGGAAAGGTTTTGATTACCTTGCGTGTGTCGAAATAACTAAAAAAATAATGTACAGCATAGTGTTTTATGATTGTATTGACTTTTAAAAGCTTGATTTTTATTCACAACTTAAGGGATTGCACAGCTCTCACATTGTCGTAGTAATATTTGACCATTTCCATTTCAATTAACTGGCAACATTGGAGTCAAAATTTTTCTCACTTTTCGAGTACCTATTTGAGTCAAAACTATAGATCAGGGGTATGATAATTGTGTGGGAGACATTTCGGGATTAGAACATTTGTTTTGGAAAAACTATAAAATTTCAGTGTTGCCGTACAATAAACAATAATTTTCATACAAATTTATTTTTGGATCGAATATTTCGATAATGTAATGTGTAGGGCGTTTGAAGGTTTGTTGAAATTTTGTAAATTTTGGCGAAAAAAAATTCAGTGTTGATATACAAAAAATAATAATTTTTACACAAGCATATTTTTCTGTGTAATATTTCAGGCTGTTGTCACCTTTTGACGTCATTGCAATTGAGATTGTAGGCAACAATAGTTTGTAAATCATGGTGAAAAATATTTTAGTGTTGCTATACAAAAAATAATGTCTTTCATACAAATTTATTTTTAATCGAATATTTGCTCATTGCCATGGGGCGTTTTTATAGGTACCGACAATTTGTAAATTTTGGTGAAAAAATATTTCAGTGTTGCCACAAAAAAGACAAAGTACTTTGAAGGCGAATATGTCGCAAACATACCCCTGAATCGAAAAATAAATTTCAAAGACCAATATTTTTGAAAAATAAAACTATTTATTTATTTTGTCTTTTGCGAAAGAGAAAGGCACGCGCGCTGCTTTAGCAGCGCGCGCCCCACGCGAAAACCTAGTTATTATTATAATATATAATCCTAGACTTACCACTGACTCACCTATACAATTGATCTCCCAGAAGGAGGCTAGATGGGATTTTGTTGTCTATGGCGAAAGTTCTCCATCTCCTCCCGACACCTCGGGAAAAATCTGACATTTCCCATTTTCAAGATGGCGGCCGCGCGGAGATTGTCAACTTTTTTGTTTATGGCCTTTTGCCCAATGTTTTTAAGGGTTTTCGTAAAGTTTAGGAAGGAAATTACGAAAAAATGAGAAAAAAATGAAAAAACAAGATGGCCGCCGAGTTATTTTGGTTTGAATTTTTCCCATTTTAGAGGTGACTTTGAGGGGTCGCATCGGGGAGGTTTTTAAACTTTTTTGCAATATTTTTTTTGTATTCGTTTGAAAATGTCCTCAATTTTGATATTTTGGGAATATTTATTTTTTCGACAAGATGGCGGACACGGTGGCGGCCATTTTGAAAAATGTACGAAAAATGACATTTTTTGGGTGCATTTTTCTTCTGGTTGGCAACATTTGAGCGGGTCCCTTTGTTCCGGGCGGTTGTGTAACTTGATCCAAAGTATTGCCAGGTTTTATTTTTTTTTGCTTTATTCATACATTTTTTTAGACTTTCTATTCAAAAACATGAAAAGTAGAAGGAGCAATATTTTTGATAACAATGTCACACAGGAAACCGTGTCGCGGTCGTCGCTATGACATTTGACCATTTTCGTCGATGTCGACTGGCAACACTGGTTGCTGGAATTTTTTTTTCGTTTTACAAAAAGTCGTTTTGATATCCCAGTTGGAGTGGTGGGGGTAGATATGATGTATGGGAAAATTTTTGGTTCACTTCCGGATCTATGGGAAAAATCCGACTTTTCAAAAATCAAAGATGGCGGCCGAGGTGCAATGACCAACTTTTTTTTTTATTATGCAGCTACCCGAGATTGGTGTCGTTTTCGGCTAATGTTGGGAAAAGTGATACGAAAAATTTGGAAAAATTTGCAAAAACAAGATGGCCGCCGAGATATTTTGATTTAAAATTTTTCAATTTTCGAGGTGACTTTGCGGGGTCGGATTGCGTTGGGTTTTTAACTTTTTTGCGATTTTTTTTCATTGTTGCCTTGCATCTATCCCCAATTTTGACGTTTGGGGTATATTTTTTTTTTCGCCAAGATGGCGGACCCCGTGGCGGCCATTTTATAAAATGTACGAAAAATTGCATTTTTTGAAGGAAAAATTTTTTAGGTTGGCAACATTTGAGGGGGTCACTTTGTTTGGGGCGGTTGTGGGACTTGGTCTGAAGTGTTGCCAGGGTATGTTGATTTTTTTTTCGTTCATACATTTTTGTGAACTTTCTATTCAAAAATATGAAAAGTAGAAGGAGAAACATTTTTAACCAAAAAATTTCACCAAAAAATTTTTAGTGGTCGTCGTAATGACATTTGACCATTTTCATCTAAATTAACTGGCAACACTGGGAGCTAGATTTTTTTTTCCCGTTTTTTCACATTTCGAGTAGCCCAGCCGAAAGTATTGATGGGGGGTTATAATGATGTACGGGAAAGTTGCTTGACTATTTATGGTTACTATGGGAAAAATCCGACCGTTCGAAAATTCAAGATGGCGGCCGCTCGGCGATTGTCAACTTTTTTATTTATGTGAGCACCTACCCAATATTGGTGTCATTTTCGAATAACTTGGGGACGGCTAATACGATGAAATTAGAAAAAAATGAAAAAACAAAATGGCCGCCGAGATATTTTTCTTTAAAGTTTTGAAATTTTAGAGGTGAGTTTGTGGGGTCGCATCGGGGTGGTTTTTCAACTTTTTTGTAATATTCTTTTTGTTTTCCCTTTAAAGTGTCCTCGATTTTAATATTTTGGGAATAATTTTTTTTTAAACAAGATGGCGGACCCCGTGGCGGCCATTTTGTAAAATGTACGAAAAATTGCATTTTTTGAAGGAAAAAATTAGTAGGTTGGCAACACTTGAGGGGGTTACTTTGTATGGGGCGGTTGTGTAACTTGACTGAAAGTGTTGCCATGTTTGGTTTTTCTTACCTTCGTTCATACAATTTTTTGGACTTTCCATTCAAAAATATAAAAAGTAGAAGGAAAAATATTTTTAATCAAAATATTTCACCAAAACATTTCAAGTGGTCGTCGTAATGACATTTGACCATTTTCATCTTAATAAACTGGCAACACTGGAGTCCAGAATTTTTTTCACTTTTCGAGTAATTGAGCCTAAACTATAGATCAAGAGTATAAGAAATGTATGGGAGATATTTCTTAATTAAATCATTTGTTTTGATAAATTTATAAAATTTCAGTGTTGCCATACAAAAAATAATAATTTTCATACAATTTTATTTTTGGATTGAATATTTCGCTACTATATTGTATGGGGCATTTTTGGTACTGATATTTTGTGAATTTTGGTGAAAAAAAAATCAGTGTTGCCATACAAAAAATAATAATTTTCATACAAATGTTTTCTTTTTTCAAATATTTGAAGTGGTTGTCTTCATTTGATGGCCTTATAATGTATAGGGCGATTGTAGGTTCTAATAGTCCGTAAATGATGGTGAAAAAATATTTTAAGGTTGCCATACAAAAAATAAAAGTTTTCATACAAAATGTACATTTTAATGTACTATTTCAGGCTATTTCATCAATCTTTTGTCATTACAATATATCAGGAGGTTGTTGGTACTTATTGATCGTACACATCGTAGGAAAAATTTTGCATTGTTGCCATATAAAAATATTAATTTTCATACAAATGTATTTTGTGTCGAATATTTCAGATTGTTTGTCCAATGAATGTCAATACAATGTATGAGGCGTTTATTAGTATAAAGGGTTAGTTATCAACTAGCTGAACTGGCAAACTTTGTACCTCCTACCAATTTCCCCTTCTCCCTCTCCATCGCTTTCCTTCCCCTCTACCTCCCCCTTGCCCTCCCTCTCCCGCCACCTCTCCTCCTCCCTTTCCCTCCCCGCTCTCTACCTCTCCCACTCCCTCTTCAACTTCCATTCGCTACCTCTCCGTCTCACCCTCCCTCTTCCTCTCTCTCCCTCTCCTTCTCCCTCTTCCTCCCCCTTTCCGTCGTCCTCCCTTTCCCTCTTCTTCCCTCTCACTATCCCTCCTTCTCCCGCCCACTCTCTCTACGTCTACCTCTCCCTTTGCCTCTCCCTCTCCTTCACCCTCTCCCTCTCCCTCTCTCTCACCCTCTCCCTCTCATATTCTGTTAATCATGCCGAAAAAATAGACATACCAAAAGTAGTAGTTTGATTTCGCAAACAACCCCCGATTCGAAAAATAAATTTCAAAGACCAATATTTAAAAAAAAAAACTCTTTATTTATTTCGTCTTTTGCGAAAGAGAAAGGCACGCGCGCTGCTTTAGCAGCGCGCGCCCCACGCGAAAACCTAGTTTTATTTATAATATATAATCCTAGACTTACCACCTAGTGATCTATATAATTGTTCTCCCAGAAGGAGGCGAGATGGGATTTTGTTGTCTATGGCGAAAGTTCTCCATCCCCTCCCGACACCTCGGGAAAAATCTGACATTTCCCATTTTCAAGATGGCGGCTGCGCGGCGATTGTCAACTTTTTTGTTCATGGCCTTTTGCAAAATGTTTTTGAGGGTATTCGTAAAGTTTAAGAAGAGAATTATGAAAAAATGAGAAAAAATTGAAAAAACAAGATGGCCGCCGAGTTATTATGGTTTGAATTTTTTCGATTTTAGAGGTGACTTTGAGGGGTCGCATCGGGGTGGTTTTTCAACTTTTTGGCGATATTTTTTTTGCGTTATCTTGAAAGTATCCTCGATTTTGATATTTTGGGGATATTTATTTTTTTGACAAGATGGCGGACGCGGTGGCGGCCATTTTGATAAATGTACGAAAAATGACATTTTTTGGGTGCATTTTTCTTCTGGTTGGCAACATTTGAGCGGGTCCCTTTGTTCCGGGCGGTTGTGTAACTTGACCCAAAGTGTTGCCAGGTTTTATTTTTTTTATCTTCGTTCACACATTTTTTGGACTTTCTATTCAAAAACATGAAAAGTAGAAGGAGCAATATTTTTGATACAAATGTCACACAGGAAACCGTGTCGCGGTCGTCGCTATGACATTTGACTATTTTCGTCGATTTCACCTGGCAACACTGACTGCTGGAATTTTTTTTTCGTTTTACGAAAACCCGAATTGATCTCCCAGAAGGAGTGGTGGGGGGTGAGTACTATGTATGCGAGAATTTTTGGTTCACCCCCGGATCTATGGGAAAAATCCGACTTTTCGGAAATCCAAGATGGCGGCCGAGGTGAAATGACCAACTTTTTTTTTTATTATGCAGCTACCCGAGATTGGTGTCGTTTTCGGCTAATGTTGGGAAAAGTGTTACGAATAATTTGGAAAAATTTGAAAAAACAAGATGGCCGCCGAGATATTTTGATTTAAAATTTTTCAATTTTCGAGGTGACTTTGCGGGGTCGGATTGCGTTGGGTTTTTTACTTTTTTGCGATTTTTTTGCTTTGTTGCCTTGCATCTATCCCCAATTTTGACGTTTGGGGTATATTTTTTTTTCGACAAGATGGCGGACCCCGTGGCGGCCATTTTATAAAATGTACGAAAAATTGCATTTTTTGAAGGAAAAAATTTTTAGGTTAGCAACATTTGAGGGGGTCACTTTGTATGGGGCGGTTGTGGGTCTTGGTCTGAAGTGTTGCCAGGGTATGTTGATTTTTTTTTCGTTCATACATTTTTGTGAACTTTCTATTCAAAAATATGAAAAGTAGAAGGAGAAACATTTTTAATCAAAAAAATTCACCAAAAAATTTTTAGTGGTCGTCGTAATGACATTTGACCATTTTCATCTAAATTAACTGGCAACACTGGGAGCTAGATTTTTTTTTCCCGTTTTTTCACATTTCGAGTAGCCCAGCCGAAAGTATTGATGGGGGGTTATAATAATGTATGGAAAAGTTGCTTGACTATCTATGGTTACTATAGGAAAAATCCGACCGTTCGAAAATTCAAGATGGCGGCCGCTCGGCGATTATCAACTTTTTTATTTATCTGAGCACCTACCCAATATTGGTGTCATTTTCGAATAATTTTGAGACGACTAATACGATGAAATAAGAAAAAATTTAAAAAACAAGATGGCCGCCGAGATATTTTTCTTTAAAGTTTTGAAATTTTAGAGGTGACTTTGAGGGGTCGCATCGGGGAGGTTTTTCAAGTTTTTTGCAATATTTTTTTTGCATTCGCTTGAAGGTACCCTCGATTTTGATATTTTGGGAATATTTATTTTTTCGAAAAGATGGCGGACCCCGTGGCGGCCATTTTATAAAATGTACGAAAAATGGCATTTTTTGAACGAAAAAATTTGTAGGTTGGCAACATTTGAGGGGGTCACTTTGTATGGGGCAGTTGTGCAACTTGACCGAAAGTGTTGCCATGTTTGGTTTTTCTTTTCTTCGTTCATACAATTTTTTGGACTTTCTATTCAAAAACATAAAAAGTAGAAGGAAAAATATTTTTAATCAAAATATTTCTCCAAAACATTTCAAGTGGTCGTCGTAATGACATTTGACCATTTTCATCTTAATAAACTGGCAACACTGGAGTCCAGAATTTTTTTCACTTTTCGAGCAATTGAGCCTAAACTATAGATCAAGAGTATAAGAAATGTATGGGAGACATTTCTTAATTAAATCATTCGTTTTGGGAAAGCAATAAAATTTCAGTGTTGCCATACAAAAAATAATAATTTTCATACAAATTTATTTTTGGATTGAATATTTCGCTACTATAATGTATGGGGAATTTGTAGGTACTGATATTTTGTGAATTTTGGTGAAAAAAATTTCAATGTTGCCATACAAAAAATAATAATTTTCATACAAATGTTTTCTTATTTCAAATATTTGAGGTGGTTGTCTTTATTTGATGGCCTTATAATGTATGGGGCGACTGTAGGCTCTAATAGTCCGTAAATGATGGTGAAAAAATATTTTAGGGTTGCCATACAAAAAATAAAAATTTTCATACAAAATGTACTTTTTTATGTAATATTTCAGGCTATTTCATCAATCTTAATATGTCCTTACAATATATCAGGAGGCTGTTGGTACTTATAGATCGTACACATCGGAGGAAAAATGTTGCAGTGTTGCCATATAAAAATATTAATTTTCATACAAATGTATTTTGTGTCGAATATTTCAGATTGTTTGTCCATTGAAAGTCAATACAATGTATGAGGCGTTTATTAGTATTAAGGGTTATTAGTTATCAACTAGCTGACCTGGCAAACTTTGTACCGCCTATCAATTTCTCCTTCTCCCTCTCCATCGCTTTCCTTCCCCTCTTCCTCCCCTCTCCCTCGTCCTCCCTTTCCGTCTCCCTCTCCATCTTCCTCCCACTCACTCTCCCTCCCTCTCCCGCCCACTCTCTCTACGTCTACCTCTCCCTTTCCCTCTCCCTCCCTCTTCCTCTCCCTCTCCGTCTCCCTCACCCTCTCCCTCTCATATTCTGTTAATCATGCCGAAATAATAGACATACCAAAAGTAGTAGTTTGATTTCGCAAACATACCCCTGAATCGAAAAATAAATTTCAAAGACCAATATTTTTGAAAAATAAAACTATTTATTTATTTTGTCTTTTGCGAAAGAGAAAGGCACGCGCGCTGCTTTAGCAGCGCGCGCCCCACGCGAAAACCTAGTTATTATTATATAATATATAATCCTAGACTTACCACTGACTGAACTATATAATTGTTCTCCCAGAAGGAGCAGAGATGGGGTTTTGTTGTCTATGGCGAATATTCTCCATCCCCTCCCGACACCTCGGGAAAAATCTGACATTTCCCATTTTCAAGATGGCGGCTGCGCGGCGATTGTCAACTTTTTTGTTAATGGCCTTTTGCCCAATGTTTTTGGAGGTTTTTGTAAAGTTTAGGAAGGGAATTACGAAAAAATGAGAAAAAAATGAAAAAACAAGATGGCCGCCGAGTTATTTTGGTTTGAATTTTTGCCATTTTAGAGGTGACTTTGAGGGGTCGCATCGGGGTGGTTTTTCAACTTTTTGGCGATATTTTTTTTGCGTTGTCTTGAAAGTATCCTCGATTTTGATATTTTGGGGATATTTATTTTTTTGACAAGATGGCGGACGCGGTGGCGGCCATTTTGAAAAATGTACGAAAAACGACATTTTTTGGGTGCATTTTTCTTCCAGTTGGCAACATTTGAGCGGATCCTTTTGTTCCGGGCGGTTATGTAACTTGACCCAAAGTGTTGCCAGGTTATATTTTTTTTATCTTTGTTCACACATTTTTTTGGACTTTCTATTCAAAAACATGAAAAGTAGAAGGAGCAATATTTTTAATCAAAACTTCAAACATGCAAACGTGTCGTGGTTGTCATAATGACATTTGACCATTTTTGTCGATGTCGACTGGCAACACTGGTTGCTGGAATTTTTTTTTCGTTTTACGAAAACCCGAATTGATCTCCCAGAAGGAGTGGTGGGGGGTGAGTACTTTGTATGGGAGAATTTTTGGTTCACTCCCGGATCTATGGGAAAAATCCGACTTTTCGAAAATCCAACATGGCGGCCGAGGTGAAATGATCAACTTTTTTTTTTATTATGCAGCTACCCAAGATTGGTGTCGTTTTCGGCTAATGTTGGGAAAAGTGTTACGAAAAATTTGGAAAAATTTAAAAAAACAAGATGGCCGCCGAGATATTTTGATTTAAAATTTTTCAATTTTCGAGGTGATTTTGCGGGGTCGGATTGCGTTGGGTTTTAAACTTTTTTGCGATTTTTTTGCTTTGTTGCCTTGCATTTATCCCCAATTTTGACGTTTGGGGTATATTTTTTTTTTCGCCAAGATGGCGGACCCCATGGCGGCCATTTTATAAAAAGTACGAAAAATTGCATTTTTTGAAGGAAAAAAATTTTAGGTTGGCAACATTTGAAGGAGTCACTTTGTATGGGGCGGTTGTGGGTCTTGGTCTGAAGTATTGCCAGGTTACGTTGATTTTTTTTTCATTCATACATTTTTGTGAACTTTCTATTCAAAAATATAAAAAGTAGAAGGAGAAACATTTTTAATCAAAAAATTTCACCAAAAAATTTTTAGTGGTCGTCGTAATGACATTTGACCATTTTCATCTAAATTAACTGGCAACACTGGGAGCTAGATTTTTTTTTCCCGTTTTTTCACATTTCGAGTAGCCCAGCCGAAAGTATTGGTGGGGGGTTATAATGATGTATGGGAAAGTTGCTTGACTATCTATGGTTACTATGGGAAAAATCCGACCGTTCGAAAATTCAAGATGGCGGCCGCTCGGCGATTGTCAACTTTTTTATTTATGTGAGCACCTACCCAATATTGGTGTCATTTTCGAATAATTTTGGGACGCCTAATACGATGAAATTAGAAAAAAATTAAAAAACAAGATGGCCGCCGAGATATTTTACTTTAAAATTTTGAAATTTTAGAGATGACTTTGTGGGGTCGCATCGGGGTGGTTTTTCAATTTTTTGATAATATTATTTTTGTTTTCCCTTGAAAGTGTCCTCAATTTTGATATTTTGGGGATAATTTTTTTTTCAACAAGATGGCGGACCCCATGGCGGCCATTTTGTAAAATATACAAAAAATTGCATTTTTTGAGGGAAAAAATTAGTAGGTTGGCAACACTTGAGGGGGTTACTTTGTATGAGGCGGTTGTGTAACTTGACCGAAAGTGTTGCCATGTTTGGTTTTTCTTTTCTTCGTTCATACAATTTTTTGGACTTTCCATTCAAAAATATGAAAAGTAGAAGGAAAAATATTTTTAATCAAAATATTTTACCAAAACATTTCAAGTGGTTGTCGTAATGACATTTGGCCATTTTCATCTTAATAAACTGGCAACACTGGAGTCCAGAATTTTTTTCACTTTTCGAGTAATTGAGCCTAAACTATAGATCAGGAGTATAAGAAATGTATGGGTGATATGTCTTAATTAAATCATTCGTTTTGGAAAAACAATAAAATTTTAGTGTTGCCATACGAAAAATAATAATTTTCATACAAATTTATTTTTGGATTGAATATTTCGCTACTATAATGTATGGGGCATTTGTAGGTACTGATATTTTGTGAATTTTGGTGAAAAAAATTTCAGTGTTGCCATACAAAAAATAATAATTTTCATACAAATGTTTTCTTTTTTCAAATATTTGAGGCGGTTGTCTTCATTTGATGGCCTTATAATGTATGGGGCGATTATAGGTTCTAATAGTCCGTAAATGATGGTGAAAAAATATTTTAGGGTTGCCATACAAAAAATAAAAGTTTTCATACAAATGTACTTTTTTATGTAATCATTTCATCAATCGTATGTTATTACAATATATCAGGAGGTCGTTGGTACTTATAGATCGTACACATCGGAGGAAAAATGTTGCAGTGTTGCCATATAAACATATTAATTTTCATACAAATGTATTTTGTGTCGAATATTTCAGATTGTTTGTCCATTGAATGTCAATACAATGTATGAGGCGTTTATTAGTATTAAGGGTTATTTATTATTAGTTATCAACTAGCTGACCCGGCAAACTTTGTATCGCCTATCAATTTCTCCTTCTCCCTCTCCATCGCTTTCCTTCCCCTCTACCTCCCCCTTGCCCTCCCTCTCCCTACCTCTCCGCCTCTTACTCTTTCCCTCACCCTCTCCCCCTCACTCCCTCTACCACTCCTTCTCCCGCTTCCTCTCCGTCTCCCTCTCCCGCTACCTCTCCGTCTCCCCCTCCCTCTTCCTCTCTCTCTCCCTCTCCCTCCCCCTCCCTCTCCCGCCCACTCTCTCTACGTCTACCTCTCCCTTTCCCTCTCCCTCTCCCTAACCCCCTCCCTCACCCTCTCCCTCTCATATTCCAAAAAAATACTAAAAAAATAGACAAACCAAAAGTAGTAGTTTGAAGCCAAACATTTCGCAAACAGACCCCTGAATCGAAAAATAAATTTCAAAGACCAATTACATTTTTGAAAAAAAAACTATTTATTTATTTTGTCTTTTGCGAAAGAGAAAGGCACGCGCGCTGCTTTAGCAGCGCGCGCCCCACGCGAAAACCTAGTTATATTATATAATCCTAGACTTACGGGGAGTGAACTATATAATTGATCTCCCAGAAGGAGGCGAGATGGGATTTTGTTGTCTATGGCGAAAGTTCTCCATCCCCTCCCGACACCTCGGGAAAAATCTGACATTTCCCATTTTCAAGATGGCGGCTGCGCGGCGATTGTCAACTTTTTTGTTTATGGCCTTTTGCCCAATGTTTTTGGGGGTATTCGTAAAGTTTAGCGAGGGAGTTACGAAAAAATGGGAAAAAATTTAAAAAACAAGATGGCCGCCGAGTTATTTTGGTTTGAATTTTTTCCATTTTAGAGGTGACTTTGCGGGGTCGCATCGGGGTGGTTTTTCAACTTTTTGTTGATATTTGTTTTGTGTTGTCTTGAAAGTATCCTCGATTTTGATATTTTGGGACTATTAATTTTTTCGACAAGATGGCGGACGCGGTGGCGGCCATTTTGAAAAATGTACGAAAAATGACATTTTTTGGGTGCGTTTTTCTTCTGGTTGGCAACATTTGAGCGGGTCCCTTTGTTCCCGGCGGTTGTGTAACTTGACCCAAAGTGTTGCCAGGTTTCATTTTTTTTTTCTTCGTTCATACATTTTTTTGGACTTTCTATTCAAAAACATGAAAAGTAGAAGGAGCAATATTTTTGATACAAATGTCACACAGGAAACCGTGTCGCGGTTGTCGCTATGACATTTGACCATTTTTGTCGATGTCGACTGGCAACACTGACTGCTGGAATTTTTTTTTCGTTTTACGAAAACCCGAATTGATCTCCCAGAAGGAGTGATAGGGGGTGAGTACTTTGTATGGGAAAATTTTTTGTTCATCCCCGGATCTATGGGAAAAATCCGACTTTTCGAAAATCCAAGATGGCGGCCGAGGTGAAAAGACCAACTTTTTTTTTTATTATGCAGCTACCCGAGATTGGTGTCGTTTTCGACTAATGTTGGGAAAAGTGTTACGATGAATTTGGAAAAATTTGAAAAAACAAGATGGCCGCCGAGATATTTAAGTTTAAAATTTTTCAATTTTCGAGGCTATTTTGCGGGGTCGGATTGCGTTGGGTTTTTAACTTTTTTGCGATTTTTTTTCTTTGTTACCTTGGATCTATCCCCAATTTTGACGTTTGGGGTATATTTTTTTTTTCGACAAGATGGCAGACCCCGTGGCGGCCATTTTATAAAATGTACGAAAAATTGCATTTTTTGAAGGAAAATTTTTTTAGGTTGACAACATTTGACGGGGTCACTTTGTATGGGGCGGTTGTGGGACTTGGTCTGAAGTGTTGCCAGGGTATGTTGATTTTTTTTTCGTTCATACATTTTTGTGAACTTTCTATTCAAAAATATGAAAAGTAGAAGGAGAAACATTTTTAATCAAAAAATTTCACCAAAAAATTTTTAGTGGTCGTCGTAATGACATTTGACCATTTTCGTCTAAATTAACTGGCAACACTGGGAGCTAGAATTTTTTTTCCCGTTTTTTCACATTTCGAGTAGCCCAGCCGAAAGTATTGGTGAGGGGTTATAATGATGTATGGAAAAGTTGCTTGACTACTTATGGTTACTATGGGAAAAATCCGACCGTTCGAAAATTCAAGATGGCGGCCGCTCGGCGATTGTCAACTTTTTTATTTATTTGAGCACCTACCCAATATTGGTGTCATTTTCGAATAATTTTGGGACGACTAATACGATGAAATTAGAAAAAATTGAAAAAACAAGATGGCCGCCAAGATATTTTTCTTTAAAGTTTTGAAATTTTAGAGGTGACTTTGTGGGGTCGCATCGGGGTGGTTTTTCAACTTTTTTATAATATTCTTTTTGTTTTCCCTTGAAAGTGTCCTCAGTTTTGATATTTTGGGGATAATTTTTTTTTCAACAAGATGGCGGACCCCGTGGCGGCCATTTTGTAAAATATACAAAAAATTGCATTTTTTGAGGGAAAAAATTAGTAGGTTGGCAACACTTGAGGGGGTTACTTTGTATGGGGCGGTTGTGTAACTTGACCGAAAGTATTGCCAGGTTTGGTTTTTCGTTTCTTCGTTCATACAATTTTTTGGACTTTCTATTCAAAAACATGAAAAGTAGAAGGAAAAATATTTTTGATCAACATATTTCACCGAAAAATTTTAAGTGGTCGTTGTAATGACATTTGACCATTTTCATCTAAATAAACTGGCAACACTGGAGTCCAGAATTTTTTTCACTTTTCGAGTAATTGAGCCTAAACTATAGATCAGGAGTATAAGAAATGTATGGGAGATATTTCTCAATTAAATCACTCGTTTTACGAAAACAATAAAATTTTAGTGTTGCCATACAAAAAATAATAATTTTCATACAAATTTATTTTTGGATTGAATATTTCGCTACTATAATGTATGGGGCATTTGTAGGTACTGATATTTTGTGAATTTTGGTGAAAAAACTTTCAGTGTTGCCATACAAAAAATAATAATTTTCATACAAATGTTTTCTTTTTTCAAATATTTGAGGCGGTTGTCTTCATTTGATGGCCTTATAATATATGGGGCGATTGTAGATTCTAACAGTCCGTAAATGATGGTGAAAAAATATTTTAGGGTTGCCATACAAATAATAAAAGTTTTCATACAAATGTACTTTTTTATGTAATCATTTCATCAATCTTATGTCATTACAATATATCAGGAGGTTGTTGGTACTTATAGATCGTGCACATCGGAGGAAAAATGTTGCAGTGTTGCCATATAAAAATATTAATTTTCATACAAATGTATTTTTTGTCGAATATTTCAGATTGTTTGTCCATTGAATGTCAATACAATGTATGAGGCGTTTATTAGTATCAAGGGTTATTATAAGTTATCAACTAGCTGACCCGGCAAACTATGCAAATTGATAAGATATCAATTTCTCCTTCTCCTTCTCCATCGCTTTCCTTCCCCTCTACCCCCCCCCCCTTGCCCCCCCTCTCCTCCTCCCTTTCCCTCCCCTCTCCCTACCTCTCCCCCTCTTACCCTTTCCCCCTCCTTCTCTCTCCCGCTACCTCTCCGTCTCCCCCTCCCTCTTTCTCTCTCTCCCTCTCCTTCTCCCTGTTCCTCCCCCTTCTCCTCCCTCTCCCTCTCCATCTTCCTCCCTCTCACTCTTCCTCCCTCTCCTTCTCCCTCTTCCTCCCCCTCTCCCTTCCTCTCCCTCTCCCTCTCCCTCTCCCTCACCCTCTACCTCACCCTCTCCCTCTCATATTCCGTTAATCATGCCAAAAAAATAGACAAACCAAAAGTAGTAGTTTGAAGAGAAACATTTCGCAAACAGACCCCTGAATCGAAAAATAAATTTCAAAGACCAATTATATTTTTGAAAAAACTATTTATTTATTTTATCTTTTGCGAAAGAGAAAGGCACGCGCGCTGCTTTAGCAGCGCGCGCCCCACGCGAAAACCTAGTTTTAGATATAAATTTATATTAATTTATAATTAGTGTCAACATCCCAATTACGAGAAAAGAACCTTCTCTTATAA
>CAWVQL010000248.1:0-30761 GCA_963932265.1 Thymelicus lineola | reverse complement strand
GGAGTACAGGCCTACTCTTTCCGAAGCTAAGCCTTCACTCCAGCTCGCAGCTGTGTAAAGTGTGTCGTTAATGGTTGCGGAGGTAAAGTAGGTCGAGGTCGCGCGGTGAAGTTCGAAGTTCGCCAGGTGCACCCGCCACCGGGGGTCAGACGCCGCGCGTAGCGCCCCCCTCCCCGTCGCCCCCCTGCCGCCCTACACCCGCCCCCAGGTCACTGCAACTGACATTCGCTAAAGATTCTTTCTCCTCATCATTGTGGGCAACGCATCGGGTGTCCACCAGTGACGGTGGTCACTTACCATCAGATGGATCGTCTGTTCCTTTGTCAATACACACAAAAAAATAATTTACAGATTTATTATAGTACAGGTTCTAAGGGGTTGTCCAGACTTAATTCGTTCGACAAAATATTGTACAGAGCAGAAACATTGTGGTAATGTATGTTACATTATACAATAAGTTTGATTAAGCTTACTTCTCACAAACCCTCCGCCCACTGACAGTGGATGTGAGAATGAGTGTTTCCAATGAATAAAACGAAGTGCAACCCACCGCGCTGACCACGTTCTGGTTTGCAGGCTTTTAGGAGGTTCTTAAAAGCATTTTGGAGAACTTTCAAGTACGAGTTGCAAAATCTTACTTTATATTTCTTCGTCAATAATATTACAAATATTTATGAATTGTGTACTTCTTTTAAGAACATTTTTGTTTGTTAGTAATTTGGTATAAAAATCATGCTTCACGGTTCACTGAAGTTAAAGACGACATAATATTGAAGCCGTTAATTTCGCATTGTGTCGATACGAGTATGAGGATGACTTATTCATGTTTGCTATAAGTTGAGGACATAAACGTGTCGCGTTGTATCCGCGTGTAGTTCGCCGTCAGTCCGCGTCTCGCCCGCAGCTAGGGGCTACCGATAGCACCGACTGCCGACTGCCGAGCGTCCTCTAATGAGGATCCTTGTATGCAGGATGCGGGCCGGCCCTAAACATGCGCCCTTTTATTGTCTCCAGGGTTGCGAGATGTGCCCCCTAGCCCCTTCGCCACGGCAGCCTCCCCTGGCTCTGATATTATTACCGTATAATACTGAGCTGCAGGAAGCGCTAAGGAAATGAGAGCGCTTATGACGTCCTTTGTTCCTTTGTTTGAAATATTTAATTGTATTAGAATTAACGAACTCCGTAAGCGTTGGGTGAATTATTCTTCAGTAATATATCTCAATTTACATGAAAAATTAACCCCATTGTCTCGAGTAAGATACCTGCTTTTTTTCAATAACTTTTAAAATATAATACTATTGAAATTATTGAATGTGTAAATTTTCCAGAAAGACGTGACGTTTCAATGTGTAGAGATATACATCATTATAAACCCTTCAATTCTGCTCCTTTCGACTGGAATATGAAACGGCGTTGTCGACTCTTCCGTTCCATTATATCCCAAAAATTGGTGAATTTCGATTCAAATTTTAATAATACAATATCATTGATTCTATTGGTTTCATTGGTTTCACATTAAATTTTAGCTTCAGTTTTGGTCGCCAGCGTCAATACAGTGGACCCCCGGTAATCCGACAAACATTTTGCAGGGCAGTGTCGGACTATCGAATTTGTCGGATTATAGAGTACTGCCTAAGACCCCCCTATAGTCCGGAATTTTTTACAAAAGAGTACCTTGTAATCCGACAAATTACAGATCCAATGATAAGATTCTATATGTTATATTGTACTCTGAAGTACAAATCATACTTCAATAAGTATGTCCAATTTAGTAAATTAAACAACACAATAGTTTTATTATAAAATTAACGTCATTAAAGTGACGTAATTAGTCAAATTCAAACTAAGCAATCAGAATCAAAACAATACCCTACGTGTCGAGCACAATAGTGGTGATGCGTACCTACAAGTTATAACTTGTTCAATCATGCATTAGCGAAGATTGTCAAAAAAATATTCAATAATAAATAATTAGACCATGTCGGATTACAGGGGGTGCCGGATTAGACAGGGGCCGGATTACCGGGGGTCCACTGTATTTGTCCACCGTCTGCGTGTGTACAGCACCGCTTGACATATAAAGTGTTGCCGCACAGAGCCGCTAAATAGTTATTGTCGCCGGGAATGGGATAGTCTGCACAAATATGGTGATTTTTATGCAAATAGCTGACATGCATGCAGACTAGGTACCAGTGGGCAATTAATGGCAAGTATTAACGCCACGTTGCCAGCTGAGAATCAAGAAAGAATGCTGACAAAATTACAAGAGACAAAAAGGAGGAAACGGATAGTAGTAGTAGTAGATGCCCTCCTAACGACAAAACCACTCCAATTATAAGCCATCACGAGCATTGGACGTTGATTGGGACAGCAATGGACGAAGCCGGCTTTGTGAACTTGGCACCCGACTTTGTAAAATTTAAATTTTTTTTCTTGATTCTTATAGGTTTTAGTTTGTAGTTGATTGTAGTAACTTTTTTTTCGTTTGTAGTAGCTCTAAAAAAAAATTACAGAATTTTGAAAAAAAACTTGGCACCCGGCTTTTGAAAAATTTAAATTTAATACTTGATTCATAAAAAGAATCGTTTGTAGTTGATTGTAGTGAAAAAATTTTTGTTTGTAGTAAAAAAAATAAAGTATTTTTTTTGTATTTTAAGTTATTGTGACTTAATATAAAAATTGTTTTTTGTGTTTCTTGTATATTTTAGTATGTAGTTGATAGTTGTATTTTTCTTTTTTTTTTAAGTAGCTCCAAAAAATTTTAAGCGATTTTTTTGTTATTTTTATTTGTAGTAGCCATTTTTTTCGTTTGTAGTAACTCCTTTTCGTTTGTAGTTAGTAGTTTTCGTTTGTAATATCAATTTTTTTGTTTGTAGTAACTTTATTTCGTTTGTAGTTAGAATTTTTTGTTTGTAGTAGTATTTTTTTTAATTGTAGTTCGATTGTAATAAGTAGTTTTCGTTTGTAGTAGCGATTTTTTCGTTTGTAGTAACTAACTTTCGGTTGCAGTTAGTAGTTTTCGTTTGTAGTAGCATTTTTTTTTAATTTTTTCGTTTGTAGTAACTTTATTTCGTTTGTAGTATAAACTTTTTCGTTTGTAGTAACTTCTTATCGTTTGAAGTAAGTAGTTTTCATTTGTAGTAACTTTATTTCGTTTGTAGTATCAGTTTCTTCGTTTGTAGTAACTTTTTATCGTTTGTAGTAAGTAGTTTTCATTTGTAGTAGCGATTTTGTTGTTTGTAGTAAATATATTTCGTTAGTAGTAAGTAGTTTTCGTTTGTAGTAGTATTTTTTTTGTTTGTAGTAACTTCTTTTCATTTGTAGTTAGTGGTTTTCGTTTGTAGTAGCGATTTTTTTAAATTTTTTCGTTTGTAGTAACCTAATTTCGTTTGTAATATCAATTTTTTCGTTTTTAGTAACTTTATTTCGTTTGTAGTTAGAATTTTTTGTTTGTAGTAGTATTTTTTTTAATTGTAGTTCGATTGTAATAAGTAGTTTTCGTTTGTAGTAGCGATTTTTTCGTTTGTAGTAACTAACTTTCCGTTGCAGTTAGTAATTTTCGTTTGTAGTAGCATTTTTTTTAATTTTTTCGTTTGTAGTAACTTTATTTCGTTTGTAGTATAAACTTTTTCGTTTGTAGTAACTTCTTATCGTTTGAAGTAAGTAGTTTTCATTTGTAGTAACTTTATTTCGTTTGTAGTATCAGTTTCTTCGTTTGTAGTAACTTTTTATCGTTTGTAGTAAGTAGTTTTCATTTGTAGTAGCGATTTTGTTGTTTGTAGAAAATATATTTTGTTTGTAGTAAGTAGTTTTCGTTTGTAGTAGTATTTTTTTTGTTTGTAGTAACTTCTTTTCATTTGTAGTTAGTGGTTTTCGTTTGTAGTAGCGATTTTTTTCAATTTTTTCGTTTGTAGTAACCTAATTTCGTTTGTAATATCAATTTTTTCGTTTTTAGTAACTTTATTTCGCTTGTAGTAAGTATTTTTCGTTTGTAGTAGCGATTTTTTTCAATATTTCGTTTGTAGTAACTTTATTTCGTTTGGAGTATCAATTTTTTCGTTTGTAGTAACTTCTTTTCGTTTGTAGTGACTTCTTTTCGTTTGTAGTGACTTCTTATCGTTTAATGTAAGTAGCTTTCGTTTGTAGTAGTATTATTTTTGTTTGTAGTAACTTTATTTCGCTTGTAGTAAGTAGTTTTCGTTATAAGTAGTATTTTTTTCGGTTATTGTAAGTTCTTTTCGTTTGTAGTTAGTGGTTTTCATTTGTAGTAGCGATTTTTTCCAATTTTTTCGTTTGTAGTAACTTTATTTCGTTTGTAGTATCAATTTTTTCGTTTGTAGTAACTTCTATTCGTTTGTAGTGACTTCTTTTCGTTTCTAGTGACTTCTTATTGTTTTAAGTAAGTAGCTTTCGTTTGTAGTAGTATTTTTTTTGTTTGTAGTAACTTTGTTTCGCTTGTAGTAAGTAGTTTTCGTTTGTAGTAGTATTTTTTTTGGTTGTTGTAAGTTCTTTTCGTTTGTAGTTAGTGGTTTTCATTTGTAGTAGCGATTTTTTCCAATTTTTTCGTTTGTAGTAACTTTATTTCGTTTGTAGTATCAATTTTTTCGTTTGTAGTAACTTCTATTCGTTTGTAGTGACTTCTTTTCGTTTGTAGTGACTTCTTATTGTTTAAAGTAAGTAGCTTTCGTTTGTAGTAGTATTATTTTTGTTTGTAGTAACTTTATTTCGCTTGTAGTAAGTAGTTTTCGTTTGTAGTAGTATTTTTTTTGGTTGTTGTAAGTTCTTTTCGTTTGTAGTTAGTGGTTTTCATTTGTTAGCGATTTATTTCAATTTTTTCGTTTGTAGTAACTTCTATTCGTTTAAGAACTTACAACAACAAAAAAAAATACTACTACAAATGAAAACTACTTACTACAAGCGAAATAAAGTTACTACAAACAAAAATAATACTACTACAAACGAAAGCTACTTAGTTTAAACGATAAGAAGTCACTACAAACGAAAAGAAGTCACTACAAACGAAAAGAAGTTACTACAAACGAAAAAAAAGTACTACAAACGAAAAAATTGGAAAAAATCGCTACTAAAAATGAAAACCACTAACTACAAACGAAAAGAACTTACAACAACCAAAAAAAATACTACTACAAACGAAAACTACTTACTACAAGCGAAGTAAAGTTACTACAAACAAAAAAAATACTACTACAAACGAAAGCTACTTACTTTAAACAACAAGAAGTCACTACAAACGAAAAGAAGTCACTACAAACGAATAGAAGTTACTACAAACGAAAAAATTGATACTACAAACGAAATAAAGTTACTACAAACGAAAAAATTGGAAAAAATCGCTACTACAAATGAAAACCACTAACTACAAACGAAAAGAACTTACAACAACCAAAAAAAATACTACTACAAACGAAAACTACTTACTACAAGCGAAACAAAGTTACTACAAACAAAAAAAATACTACTACAAACGAAAGCTACTTACTTTAAACAATAAGAAGTCACTAGAAACGAAAAGAAGTCACTACAAACGAATAGAAGTTACTACAAACGAAAAAATTGATACTACAAACGAAATAAAGTTACTACAAACGAAAAAATTGGAAAAAATCGCTACTACAAATGAAAACCACTAACTACAAACGAAAAGAACTTACGACAACCAAAAAAAATACTACTACAAACGAAAACTACTTACTACAAGCGAAATAAAGTTACTACAAACAAAAATAATACTACAACAAACGAAAGCTACTTACTTTAAACGATAAGAAGTCACTACAAACGAAAAGAAGTCACTACAAACGAATATAAGTTACTACAAACGAAAAAATTGATACTACAAACGAAATAAAGTTACTACAAACGAAATAAAGTTACTACAAACGAAATAAAGTTACTACAAACGAAAAAATTGGAAAAAATCGCTACTACAAATGAAAACCACTAACTACAAACGAAAAGAACTTACAACAACCAAAAATAATACTACAACAAACGAAAGCTACTTACTTTAAACGATAAGAAGTCACTACAAATGAAAATCACTAACTACAAACGAAAATAACTTACAACAACCAAAAAAAATACTACTACAAACGAAAACTACTTACTACAAGCGAAATAAAGTTACTACAAACAAAAAAAATACTACTACAAACGAAACCTACTTACTTTAAACAATAAGAAGTCACTAGAAACGAAAAGAAGTCACTACAAACGAATAGAAGTTACTACAAACGAAAAAATTGATACTACAAACGAAATAAAGTTACTACAAACGAAAAAATTGGAAAAAATCGCTACTACAAATGAAAACCACTAACTACAAACGAAAAGAACTTACAACAACCAAAAAAAATACTACTACAAACGAAAACTACTTACTACAAGCGAAATAAAGTTACTACAAACAAAAAAAATACTACTACAAACGAAAGCTACTTACTTTAAACGATAAGAAGTCACTACAAACGAAAAGAAGTCACTACAAACGAATAGAAGTTACTACAAACGAAAAAATTGATACTACAAACGAAATAAAGTTACTACAAACGAAAAAATTGGAAAAAATCGCTACTACATATGAAAACCACTAACTACAAACGAAAAGAACTTACAACAACCAAAAAAAATACTACTACAAACGAAAACTACTTACTACAAGCGAAATAAAGTTACTACTAACAAAAAAAATACTACTACAAACGAAAGCTATTTACTTTAAACAATAAAAAGTCACTACAAACGAAAAGAAGTCACTACAAACGAATATAAGTTACTACAAACGAAAAAATTGATACTACAAACGAAATAAAGTTACTACAAACGAAAAAATTGGAAAAAATCGCTACTACAAATGAAAACCACTAACTACAAACGAAAAGAACTTACAACAACCAAAGAAAATACTACTACAAACGAAAACTACTTACTACAAGCGAAATAAAGTTACTACTAACAAAAAAAATACTACTACAAACGAAAGCTACTTACTTTAAACAATAAGAAGTCACTACAAACGAAAAGAAGTCACTACAAACGAATAGAAGTTACTACAAACGAAAAAATTGATACTACAAACGAAATAAAGTTACTACAAACGAAAAAATTGGAAAAAATCGCTACTACAAATGAAAACCAATAACTACAAACGAAAAGAACTTACAATAACCAAAAAAAATACTACTACAAACGAAAACTACTTACTACAAGCGAAATAAAGTTACTACAAACAAAAAAAATACTACTACAAACGAAAGCTACTTACTTTAAACAATAAGAAGTCACTACAAACGAAAAGAAGTCACTACAAACGAATAGAAGTTACTACAAACGAAAAAATTGATACTACAAACGAAATAAAGTTACTACAAACGAAAAAATTGGAAAAAATCGCTACTACAAATGAAAACCACTAACTACAAACGAAAAGAACTTACAACAACCAAAAAAAATACTACTACAAACGAAAACTACTTACTACAAGCGAAATAAAGTTACTACAAACAAAAAAAATACTACTACAAACGAAAGCTACTTACTTTAAACAATAAGAAGTCACTACAAACGAAAAGAAGTCACTACAAACGAATAGAAGTTACTACAAACGAAAAAATTTATACTACAAACGAAATAAAGTTACTACAAACGAAAAAATTGGAAAAAATCGCTACTACAAATGAAAACCACTAACTGCAAACGAAAAGAACTTACAACAACCAAAAAAAATACTACTACAAACGAAAACTACTTACTACAAGCGAAATAAAGTTACTACAAACAAAAAAAATACTACTACAAACGAAAGCTACTTACTTTAAACAATAAGAAGTCACTACAAACGAAAAGAAGTCACTACAAACGAATAGAAGTTACTACAAACGAAAAAATTTATACTACAAACGAAATAAAGTTACTACAAACGAAAAAATTGGAAAAAATCGCTACTACAAATGAAAACCACTAACTACAAACGAAAAGAACTTACAACAACCAAAAAAAATACTACTACAAACGAAAACTACTTACTACAAGCGAAATAAAGTTACTACAAACGAAAAGAAGTCACTACAAACGAATAGAAGTTACTACAAACGAAAAAATTGATACTACAAACGAAATAAAGTTACTACAAACGAAAAAATTGGAAAAAATCGCTACTACAAATGAAAACCACTAACTACAAACGAAAAGAACTTACAACAACCAAAAAAAATACTACTACAAACGAAAACTACTTACTACAAGCGAAATAAAGTTACTACAAACAAAAAAAATACTACTACAAACGAAAGCTACTTACTTTAAACGATAAGAAGTCACTACAAACGAAAAGAAGTCACTACAAACGAATAGAAGTTACTACAAACGAAAAAATTGATACTACAAACGAAATAAAGTTACTACAAACGAAAAAATTGGAAAAAATCGCTACTACATATGAAAACCACTAACTACAAACGAAAAGAACTTACAACAACCAAAAAAAATACTACTACAAACGAAAACTACTTACTACAAGCGAAATAAAGTTACTACTAACAAAAAAAATACTACTACAAACGAAAGCTATTTACTTTAAACAATAAAAAGTCACTACAAACGAAAAGAAGTCACTACAAACGAATATAATTTACTACAAACTAAAAAATTGATACTACAAACGAAATAAAGTTACTACAAACGAAAAAATTGGAAAAAATCGCTACTTCAAATGAAAACCACTAACTACAAACGAAAAGAACTTACAACAACCAAAAAAAATACTACTACAAACGAAAACTACTTACTACAAGCGAAATAAAGTTACTACAAACAAAAAAAATACTACTACAAACGAAAGCTACTTACTTTAAACAATAAGAAGTCACTACAAACGAAAAGAAGTCACTACAAACGAATAGAAGTTACTACAAACGAAAAAATTTATACTACAAACGAAATAAAGTTACTACAAACGAAAAAATTGGAAAAAATCGCTACTACAAATGAAAACCACTAACTACAAACGAAAAGAACTTACAATAACTGAAAAAAATACTACTAATAACGAAAACTACTTACTACAAGCGAAATAAATTTACTACAAACAAAAATAATACTACTACAAACGAAAGCTACTTACATTAAACGATAAGAAGTCACTACAAACGAAAAGAAGTCACTACAAACGAAAAGAAGTTACTACAAACGAAAAAATTGATACTCCAAACGAAATAAAGTTACTACAAACGAAAAAATTGAAAAAAATCGCTACTACAAACGAAAACCACTAACTGCAAACGAAAAGAAGTTACTACAAACAAAAAAAATACTACTACAAACGAAAAATACTTACTACAAGCGAAATAAAGTTACTACAAACGAAAAAATTGATATTACAAACGAAATTAGGTTACTACAAACGAAAAAATTTAAAAAAATCGCTACTACAAACGAAAACCACTAACTACAAATGAAAAGAAGTTACTACAAACAAAAAAAATACTACTACAAACGAAAACTACTTACTACAAACGAAATATATTTACTACAAACAACAAAATCGCTACTACAAATGAAAACTACTTACTACAAACGATAAAAAATTACTACAAACGAAGAAACTGATACTACAAACGAAATAAAGTTACTACAAATGAAAACTACTTACTTCAAACGATAAGAAGTTACTACAAACGAAAAAGTTTATACTACAAACGAAATAAAGTTACTACAAACGAAAAAATTAAAAAAAATGCTACTACAAACGAAAACTACTAACTACAACCGAAAGTTAGTTACTACAAACGAAAACTACTTATTACAATCGAACTACAATTAAAAAAAAACTACTACAAACAAAAAATTCTAACTACAAACGAAATAAAGTTACTACAAACAAAAAAATTGATACTACAAACGAAAACTACTAACTACAAACGAAAAAGAGTTACTACAAACGAAAAAATGGCTACTACAAATAAAAATAACAAAAAAATCACTTAAAATTTTTTGGAGCTACTTAAAAAAAAAAAGAAAAATACTACTATCAACTACATACTAAAATATACAAGAAACACAAAAAACAATTTTTATATTAAGTCACAATAACTTAAAATACAAAAAAAATACTTAATTTTTTTTACTACAAACAAAAATTTTTTCACTACAATCAACTACAAACGATTCTTTTTATGAATCAAGTATTAAATTTCAATTTTTCAAAAGTCGGGTGCCAAGTTTTTTTTCAAAATTCTGTAATTTTTTTTTAGAGCTACTACAAACGAAAAAAAAGTTACTACAATCAACTACAAACTAAAACCTATAAGAATCAAGAAAAAAAATTTAAATTTTACAAAGTCGGGTGCCAAGTTCACAAAGCCGACGAAGCCTCTTAAACTAAAATATCAAGTTATCATCAAATCAGAATGCAGACACTACTTCAATATTAATGATGTACAAGAATTCCACGAGATCTCGCCAAATACTCGTATCTTTATCTGGAAAGATGTATGATAGTGAGGTAATGGTGATTTATTATCTTAATCCAAAGTATTTTCTAAGAACCGTATCGGGGCCATGATCGGAATGTCGACATGTGAACACTCGTGTCAAAGCTCCTTAAATTTTTATAATTTACGACTACTAGTAGGACCTCGACGAAAATCTTGAGAATTACGTGTTCTGTAAGTCGATGAAAATAATTTATCTTTACAAACTATTTACGAACTTAACATGTATAAAATGTTAACATAACATTATGATTCATTAAGATAAAAATAAAATGATTCTTGATTCAATGTTATGCTTCAGAAACACGATTATAAGAAAATGATCTACTTGTTGTGCTCTTGATGTGTTGCTGCCGTATTTTGGTTTTTCCAAGAGGCAATCCCCTCTCAATGCGTAGCAATTTCGCAATTCGGATTCACGGGACCGACGCGTCTTCCCTCTTAAGTCGGCAGTTATCTTTGATGTGAGGATCACAGGGGCAGCCGGGTGCGTCGCCCTCGGGCTCGGCCCCATCAGCATGCGGCTCACGACAGATTCTCGCCATACACCGATATTTGTTATTGATGTCGAACCTAAAAATCATGTCGTTTTCTATATCTTGTATTATTTACGTACGTGCAAGCGGCAGACGGGTTCGGCACTGGCACGAGCAAAATGCAGATAAAAAAATAATAATAGGTTTGATTTCAATGTGACTCTCGTATCGGAGTTGGTTTAGTGATTCATATTTTTTGTAATGCTGTCTTCATTTGGAAGATATAGGTAGGTACAGCCCACAGTACAGCCTGAATTTGGAATGCTATCCACGTGAGCTTAAACTACTGCAACATCAGTCACAACAGGAAGCAATAAAAATGTTTCTTAAAGTTTGACATCAACACCGAAGTTAATAACTGGGAAGTGGAATGGAAAGCAGCCGATAATTCATAATGAAAATTAAAATTGGAGGTCCACCGTGGTATTCAAACCGGAAAAACATCCCAGGACCCTGTGTCCCCCTCCGTCGGCGCCGGGCCCCGGGGGCAGTCACGCAAAAACCGCGTATGATGAATCGGTTACACCAATTTACATGTCCAGCGGGCGGCGCGCGGCGGGTTCCGGCGGCCGCTGCATACGAGTAAATACTATCGGTTACCCAGCCGGGTAACCGACTGTGACCGACCGACCGTGTAGTCAGCCGACTACACCCGCAATCAGATGGAATCACTGAATCATGGAAAAACTCGTGGATGTGACGTCACGCGGGGACACTCCGCTCACCCGGCCAGGTATACCTACTACTACAGTTTCCTCCCTTTTCTTATTGTCAGAAGATCTTGCAATTCTATCGGTAACTAACTGCATGTAACAATCATAATTTATAACCCAAACATAGTATTTAAAATCGATACTAAAATTTCAGATTTATCGGAGAATTGAATAGATCCAAAAGCTTTATACTCGGCTCGGCGACTCGTCCCGCCGCAATAAAACGACGCCAGCGATCGTCCTTCATGGGAGGCGTCTATCTATATGCAAATTTGGCGAGATCCAAATCTGTTTTAACCGTTTCATTTTGGGTTTAGCGACAAAAAGTAGGAAATTTTCATACAAAAGACATTAGGTACGGCGGAACAGCGGGCGTACGCACGGCGCGGGCGGTGGTGGCCGGGTGGTGGCCGGGTGGTGGCGGGTGGTCATAACTTACCGCTAACTACTGTTTATGTTTTCATTTCGTCACAACGCTCCTCAGTCAGCGCTATCTGATGACACGCGACGCTAATCGTCGTGACGCACGCCGCACGACTCACGATACGACTTACGGCGGCGACGCGACGCACCGGAACAGATATGCCATTTATGAATCCTTGTCACGAAAACTTTTTACTTTTGAGGTATTTCTAGCAAATTGAATTAATCCTATAGATAATATTGAATATCGTTCATCAGATAATCAATTTGGAATTGCTCGAGGTAGTAAATTTTGTAATATGGAAATATTTTTTGTGACAAATATGAACGTGCGTCTCAGAAGAAATTATTGTCCCGCGCGGCTAATTTATGTGAACGGTTCCCAACAAAGACGCGGTGCGGTGCGTCGCGGCGGCTATAGGTATTACTACATTCTAAATCACGCTCGATGAGCGGGCTCAATAAATATTATCATAATAAACTGTTTGTATTGGATGTACTCGTACACTCGCGAGACTGTTATTGTACGCGGCGGTACGCGGCTCCCCGAGGAGCCATGTTTGTTTTGACATCGTAATGAGGTTAGGAGAAGTGCGCCGTTTACGATTATACTGAATAAATATGTAAATACTAAAAAAACAGTCTGCAGACTCGTCCGCTCGTTTGATAAGGGTATCGCAACAAACCGATTGGCCGGTGGGTTTAGTTGAATGGGTGATACGAGGGATACGAGTATCGAAGCGCGCACAAAACGATCGTTTGGCGATATCATCGCGGTCGGCGGCGGATGAGCCGCGCCGGCCGTCAGCCACCAGTGCACCCGTGCGACTGTCCTTCCATTGTATCGAAATGATTCTGGTAAAGATAATCGAACCAAAACTAGCTTATTATAAAGCATAGGTCATTACAGAGAACTTTTTAACCGACTTCAAAAAAAAGAGGAGGTTCTCAATTCGACCTACCTCGGAACTTTGGACTGGGTGAACAGCTTTTGATGATTCATTTTTAATCGATAGCTGGTACTTGTCGTGTAGTCCCACATAAGTTTAAGCGAGATCTGATAATAGCATCCATGTCAAAACCATATAAGTCTTAAATTTGAATGCTGAATTGATTTGATGAATTTGAATGACGAATGCTCTGCCGGCGGCTTTGCCCACGTTATTCGGGATCTACCTATGTGCTGAATTTTATGAAAATCCTTTCAGTAGATACTTTTTGCGTGATAGAGCAACAAACATTGATACAAAAATGTTCACCTTTATAATATTAGTAGGATAGTAGGATAGGAGAAAGTAAGTCCGCGTTGCTCAGCTGCGTGCCCCCCAAATATATTATTATTTCCTAACGATGACCCTACGCCCAATTTTATTACAATATGTGACATCCCTTATACACGGTTACCTGTGAAAATGTGCATGCATTATTAGAACCCTTTACCTGTACACGGGAAACCAACTGTTCATTACTAAACTCTTCGCAGATTATTAACAAGTTACAATGTTTTGTTGCAGGTATGTAGCGAGCGATAAATCTTCGCGGAAGAAAAGTCCAGAAATTGTAACAAGGTATTATAGTTATTATGGCCGTCGTATACCAGTGCGCTCCGAGTCGGAAAGTTATGAAGCGAATGCGATGTGGATACAGGGACCCATTAAATACGAACTTCATTAAACATACGCTTAACTCGACTCTCAGCTGCACGTAAATACATGCATAGTTACTTCATTTCTTACGAGTACGGTGGACATGTTAGATCGCTACCTGCGAGCTAGTTTCGCGTTATTACCATAGAAACGGTTTTGGCATGCATTTGACCCGAATGCGATGGTGTCTACCAGTTGACGACTTACAACACATACGATAAGATATTATAATAGTAGCGGTTCGGAAGCATAAGATTTTGTTTGTCATCGTTTCATGATTTGCCTGGCGATGCATGGAAATATCAGTTTTGTTATGTAGAAGTGTCGAGTTGTCGTAATTAAATTACACTCATTTAAATAAAATAAAAATAATTAGTTGGTAACGAAATAAAAATAGCAAATTATTGATCACTGTATTATTTAGGAATAAACAAATAATTTGAATTATTAGTCAATTAATGGATTAAACAGGAATAACAAGATTAAATAAAAATTAAAGATCGGCGGAATGCGAGAAAGTATAAAGGCGAAAAACTAATAAATTCACAATGACGTGTTCCGTCTTCCGAGCTATCAAAACCATTTTACAAGAAGTCGTCGCCGCGCCGCACACATTTTCATCCCGTGTGTCCGTCGCGTCGTCTGCGGAACAACTTCCCGCTTGCAGAGCTCCAAACTCGATAAGCTAGCAGCGAGCACGACACCGCGGGGATTAGTTCCCGCGCCAGCCGCCAGAGCGCTTCACCTCATTGACTCTGCTCTAAACAAAAGCAGATGAATATTTATCACATCGTGTGTACTATCTGTGGCTCTGTCGGTATCCTCTGTGGACTACACTCATTACCCTTAACCTTCACAGAGTGTTTAATAAATAATGCGCCAACTACTTTGAGACATGACAGAGGTTTTTATTAATCGTAATTATCCGATTGTACTTAGTTGTGTCGTAAGGAATGATTATAGTAAAATAGTTGTGCTGAGTTGTACATAGTTGTGCCGTTGGGAACACTTAGTTGTGCCGTACCACTAGTTGTGCGGACGTAGTTGGTCCGTTAGGAAACCGCGACATGATTAGGTCCGATAGAGTGCGATCGATTATTCGAAGATCTAAACAAATATGAATAATTAATTTCTCATTTATTGACATTTTAACCACATTTTATCATGCTTTTCCTTTTATTCGGGGTGTTACTTGGTACGGTATGAGTGGCGCCATTTTCTGAAAACGACTCTATTAATGTATATTTTTATACCATCAGAAAGGAGAGATTTCAACGAATAAAAAGCGCACAGATATTTTTTTTAAAGCAGATATTTTGACGTGAGATTTTTCGATTGAAAATTAGGGTGCTTTTTCGGTATTAAGTCAAAATAAGGTGAAAAAAGAAATATTTTAAATTAAAAAATTACAGTATGTTTGGAACATACAAAAGTGTTTTCACCATATTTCAAAAAACTAAGTAAATAATAAATAAATAATAAAATATTTAATTTTAAAAACTTGGTTATTTTGAATTTTTCACATAAACTTTGACGTTATGTTAAAAAAAGTGTACCTAAATACGAAATTTGTAGATCCTTTTATTACCTACAACTTTGTAATTTAACTTTTTTCCATAGGACTTGTAGTTTTGCCGGAAATTGAGATAAACCGTTTTTTACCCTTAATCCAATTATTTTCCGTTTCATTTTTGTTATATTCTCTTCCTTTTCCAATGGGTTTCATCCTACTATTTTATTCCACTTTTTACCGTTTTCAAAGACTTCGGCACTGGTCGACATGGCAGCATGCGGATCACTCCGTACTATCTCTCCTGATTTATCTGCGACGCCGACATCGTCTTGATAATCGCGCCACTGCAGGATATTGATTGTGACAACCGTTTCGCAGCACTCAATCAAAAGAAACATTCAAGAATACTGTAACTAGTCCGTAAATACAACAAGATTTAACTTGACGCCGATTTTTTTTGTTTCCCCTCACGGGAGGGAGGCAGTCGTCTTGTTGGTCTCGCGGCAACAGAACTTGACGCCGATCATTTTATTTCAGAAATTAATTATCGAATGAATCGAGAGACGAGATTATCGATAAGCGAGGCGGTTTAGTATCGATAAAAAGCAATCAACGAATCGGTCGTTGCTGCCGTTGACAACCCGCCGATAAACCGGCTCCGGGAAAGACTTTATAACCAGCGCGCGCGGCCCACGCGCGGCCGTTTCTTCGTAAAACGTAAACGTATCGTATTTCCGATTCCCGTGGAATTTCCTTAGTTATCTATCCAACAGTCGCCTATTTTTGTAACTGTTAGATATTTTTAAAACACTGATCGTCCATTGTATCATATACAGTCATTGTTATGATTTGTGACCCGTAAAAATAAAACCGAGATAGTTTAAGTTATACATTACAATCAAATCAAATCATTCCAAATCAATTTATTGTGAAATACAGGTAACTAGGTACATTATCTGCTATATCCCTGCCACATATGAGCATACAATAATAGTTTAATTAGGTTAATAATAAAATAAATAAATTATACATCATGAAATAATAATTATTTATTATTCAATTGATTTTATTTTTGTACTCAGACTCAATGAGTATAATATTTTCAACTTCAAGCTCTATCACCCTGAGACACTGAACGCTGCGAACACTTCTCGTCAAGTGGTCCACTCTGTTTTGTGCTTAGTCTTAAGATCAGTTTAATTAATTTATTTATTTTCAACGTCTCACTCGTAAATTTTTGGCAATTGTATTTTATTTAGTACGTATAAAATGTATGTTAGCTCTGTAGTTTTCAAAAGGCTAAGCCTCCTTTTTGTTCGGCGATTTTCAGGATGTAAGGAGCTCCGTCCGTCTTGGTTCTCAAAACACCTCCCGTAATTAGCTGTGTGCTCTTGTTCTTGTTCAAAACTCACAACTGCACACACAGTAAAAACATATCTCTTCTAGTACCCCAACTGGCTACCGTCCTAGTCGGTAGTTACCCACACTAGTTGCAGTAGTTGCCACGCTGGATTGCAGTGTTGGAGCCAGAAACAATGCGGAACTTCGCTTCATTTTAGCTCGCGACACGTGGATGATGTCCTCGGTGTTACTGATATTCAAGGATGGCGGTGACTAACAATCGTCATGCCAATAAAACTAATCATGCATAAAAGTGTTAATGAGATGCAAAAAATCTTAGTGATGAATATCCTGTGCGAGTTACGGGGCAGTTCCCCGAAATATCCATAAAGAGAGCGAACGTCGGCGGCTTTAAGAAGCAACATTAATATCGCGAATGGAAATAATAAATCTTTGTGCGAATAACATCAATACAGGGCGCAGTGCGTGTGGCGTGCGGGACACCCGGCGCCCGGGCGCCCGACCTATTGAAACCTTTATTTAGTTCGTGCGCCGACCAGCACACAGCTAATGATGCTGCCGGCTGCGGCTGTTGCAATTGTCCAAGAAATATCATTCTCGCTACTATTGTCACACTATGACGACCTACAAAAATCGATGACCCGCCTGGCGCAATGGTTCCTATGCCGGACTGCCGTCCTGGATTCGATTCCCAGTGAGGCAGAAATTTAAATGATGAGTTCGAATTTCTGATCTCGGTCTGGGTGTGTCTTGTCTTGTGGGGTTATGAGTGTATAACCTCGAGTGTTGTATGCGGTTGTGTTTAAATATTAATAAATGCATTGCCAACAGAATTCAAAGTAAATGTAAAATTTCAAATTCTTATGATATGAGTAAATAATTCCAATTAAGAATGCAAAATTTGACCTGCACAAATATTTGAAAGTTAAAAAGAAAATGTGTGCAATTCACACATGGTAGAAGTGAAACTTTCCAAAATTTTGGTTTCAAGATAATGAGATGAAAAAGCAATAAATCGAATCTTAAAGCAATAAATCGAAGCGCCATCTATGAATACAACTTAGCACTTTTTAAAAATCTATCTAGCAATAAAACGAATGTTCTATCTTATTCCTCGCGCCATCTATGAATACAACTTAGCATTTTTACTGTCTGTATAATCGGTTGGTCGATCGACAGAATGAAAGAATGAAATTCTTATTTTTTGTTGATAAATTCTTTGAAAATATTTAAAAGAGCATTTGAAAGTATTTAAAAACAGTATAAAAATAAAACTAAAAAAAAAACTAAAAAAAAATAAATACTGAGAGACGCGAACCTGCGCATCAGGTATTGTGTATCTACGGCCTGACCATTGAGCTACGGAGAAGTTAAGTTGAAAGTCGAAATTAGCGGTTATATTATCTTACCTGTCGTTGCATCCGGTTTCAAATCACTAACGATTCTAAAGAAGTTTCACTTCAAAAAGGTCTGAAAATTAGAATTAGTTGTAAGATACATATAGTCAACAAACATTAATAATATTGACAACATCAACAGATTAATTAGGGTAGATAATTATGTGAGGATTACGGCCGATGGTGCTATAGGTATACACTCACACAGTAGTCACAGTACCGCTGTAGTGGCAGCCTGGCAGGTCGCAGGTAGCGGCTCCGAGCGGAGCGGGAGGTGTCAGGTGACCCCATCAGCTACGAGGTGCGACCCCATCGTTCAGGGAAGATTTGTTACGGTTTAATAACTAGTCGCCTATCTAGAATCTTCGGTGTAGTTTCGTGCCATGCCCATGAGTTATTACTTGAATCTCTGACTAACTTCTAACTATTGTATTCAGTGAGCGTGTTTTGACAAATTGAGATGATATTAGTTGTGTGTAGAGTTGCAAAACTAACTGCTTGCTACATTTTGCTATAAATTATATCTATCTCATCCACTGAAGTATTATTATTAGCGTATAGAACCAACACAGCGAACACAATGTTTGTCCCAATTAATTTGCGCTAATTTAATGAGCTTCAATTTTCAATGGATTCGTTCGATTTTGAAAAGAGAACAGGGTGACACAAATTTTCTGTCTAGTCTGTCTGTTTAGTGTGTTCTAGTACATTATGCTTCAATGATCTCAACACATAAAAGTGAGAAGGATTAGGGCATGAGCCGATAACATGACGGCTGTCTTCGGCAAGATGCTGCGGTGAACGATAACAAGCCGCCCGGAGAGTTGATGTGCTATATAAACTGCACTTATAATGATGAGCTGTCATTCACACGCTGCGCCATTGGCTACGCAAGGATATTTTTTTCATCAATCGATGACAGAAACTGCTCTAGCCGAAATAAAATACAATATTGTTTATTTCTGCTTACTGCTAGCACTTAGGTATAACCGTTTCTATTTAAAACCAAGATCGTGACATGAACATCTCGTTAACATGTAAATTATTGTTTTGACATGTAATTAACGCGAACTTTACATGCGCGATATAAACCCATTATGCGTCCGATCAATGATCAGAGATTAAAACCCCGAGGAGCGGCGGAGGGTGACTCGGCGGGAGGGGTTGCTGGGGGGTGGCGTCATCGGCCGTCATCGGGGCACATTTGTCATTGCTTTGACTATTACTGACGATTAAGATCAACCTTCTTTAATTCTGCCGAGAGAATGAGCGGACTGCACGAGAATTTCAATAACAATGACACGTACTAAAGACGTTGGAGTCAGGGGTTCAAGTTGCAACACCTTCGTTCATGTTACAGACTATAGTTTATGTTCATTCATGGTACTTGAGATGCTAATTAAATAAAATAGTATATGTAAAATTCGTTTATCTACTTTATTTCAAATGAAATAGTTCAATTAATAATAAGAACTTGTGAAACACGTTTAGATAACTTTTATTATTGTTGCTAATTAGCTTGGCTTCAAACCTGAATAGATAAATGTGTATAGGGTACTGGATATCAGGTTAGGGAACATACCAAAACCACGTGCCTCATTTAGGGGGGGAGGGGGGTCTTCAAAACACCACGATTGGTCACAGAGGGGAGGGGGGGGGGGGTTTAGGTTTTTGTCACGTAGTCAATATTTTAGCAACCATTGCTCCACAAAGTCGTCAAATATAAGCAAAATTATTATTTTTTAACTCTGTTTTTGCAAAAAAGTATTGAAAACAGTATTTATCAATTACCACGTGAAAACTAGGGGGGAGGGGGGGGGGTCTTCTCATATACTACGGATGGTCACGAAGGGGGGGGGAGGGGGGTAAAAAGTTGGAAAAAATGGGTTACGTGGTTTTGGTATGTTCCCTTACTGGCCAGATTCGGCAAGTGCCACAGCCGTCATGAATGTCATCGTTTTCTTTAACTTTGTAGTGATTTTCATGTAAAATATATGGACTGAGTGGGGTACCGATGACCTAACATTACTTGACTTGTTTACTGACAGAATAATCTAAAATTTTAACAAAAAAAACCGACTTCTAATGAAGTACAAGTACCTACCTACATCCTTTCCCATAAGAATAAAACAGAATCATCAAAATCGGCTGGCGTGATATTGAGTTATTCGTCCATTTGTCGCGCACATACTTAATGATTTAAGACTTAGATATATTGTTTTCTCATGGATGCCATAATTATATGTCGATAAAATTGAAGTGGGACCACACGATAAGCACCATCTTTCGATTAAAAAAAGAATCATTAAAATCGGTTCACCCAGTCCAAACTGACGAATTGAGAACCTCTTCCTTTTTTGAAGGCGGTTAAAAAAGCAACTTTAAGCGTTACTTTTTGGCCTTTTAACAATTATAAGCAACTAGCTGACCCAGCGAACTTCGTATCGCCTAACAATTGATCAGTTTTCGACCGGAAAGGAAAAATGATTAAATTACTAAAATGGCTATTAAAAAATAAGGGTTGATCGTAGAAGGGTTAAAATTGAGGATTGTATGTATTTTTATATGTTGTATCATAAAAAAATTGAAATTAAAAATTTTGTCTAAAAAATAAAAAAATAAATTTAGGGGTGGACTACCCCTAACATTTAGGGGGATGAAAAATAGATGTTGGCCGATTCTCATAGATACCGGATAAGCACAAAAAATTTCATCAAAATCGGTCAAGCCGTTTCGGAGGAGTATGGCAACGAAAACTTTGACACGAGAATTTTATATATTAGATTACGAAAATACTTTGAAATTGAAACAAAGGTTCTTAGGTTCAAAGGTTAATTCTACGCACACCTAATTAATACATTTTCATTAAGGTACTAAGATATAATTAAATACGATCTAAACGTAGAAAGGAAACGTCTAAAGCGATATTTCAAATCTGTTATCTTATTAATAGGTCGGTGTTGTAGAAAACGAAAACGTTATTATGGCCCGATGCAATCTTACGCCTGCATTAAAACGGCCAGATTGGAGCTCTCGTATCTGGAATAAGACATTTATGAGTCACCGGGGCCGGTGGCCGCTAATGAAAATGTCAGTCGCGTTGTATCCCATTATTAAAGTAAATTTATATCGCCGCGTAAACAACTCGCGCCAAAATGTTATCGTGGAGCGATTCATCTTGTGCCCCGACCGCCATGACTGTCCCGCCTGCCCTCAGTGGCCACTAAATTGCCATTCGCCACATCATCGCGGTCGCGCCGGCCGCTGCCGCAGCAGTGGTGTCACCTGTAGCCAAACGTAAAGGACTGCAGGTCATGGAATTTGGGCTCTTTACAAGCAGCGATCATCGCCTCTTGTGGACGTATTTATTTCGCAGACGCGTAGACGCTATCAAAGTTCGGCTTTTGAAGGATCACGTCGTAAACTGGAAACCTAATAAAAATGAATACGTATAATTTTGTAAGTCATGATTTTTATATCTAAATATGAGAATATTAACTTGTTCATATTGATGATATCAATAATGGTATCATCTGTAGGTAAACATGATTGTGCCAGACTGCGCGGCACGGTAAGTCAAAGTCAAAAAATTTTATTCATATAGATATCGCTGATACACGTATGCACGTTATAACTCTTTTAATCTACCAGCTTTTCCGAAAGGTGCTTTGTCATGGAGAAGAAAAAAAGCTGTAAAGAAACTCCTCAGCACATCTTTTTAAAAATAAATAAAAAAAAATATTCCAAAAATATTTACTAATCTGAACGGAACTGGTTGCAGAGCGGTACTTTACTCCTTTCATACATAAATATTAATGATGTATTATCATCAGCAAATAGTACAATATCCGCTTGTTTATTAACATAATGTGATAAATCGTTAAAGTATACCAAAAAAAAAAGGAGAGACCCGTGCTCAGTTGTGGGTCAGTACTTAATAGATTAAAACCAGTGTATTATTAGTTCATTGGTTGAAGCCAACTAAATAATTTTGTATAAAATTTGTTTTTATTCTTTATGTTAGGAAAGTAAAATATATAATTCCTGTTTGTGTCTGAAAATTCTGAAAAATGTTTTTTCGAAGTCTTTGTAAAAAAAAATTGGTTGTCTGTAAAGTCGGTTTACGGACAATGGTTTTACGTGATAACGTCTATTTCGTAGAAGAATAATTTATGATATAAATATTGTCAATTCGCACATTAGGAACGGGATTCGTTTTAAATATCAGGAGCTGCGCGACATCTGTGATTTTCTTGACTACAACTAAAGTCCGAGTCGATGTACTGTGTAAAGTTCTTTCAAGTAGTTCATACCTATAAACAGAGATGACGCTATTGTAGATTTTCGTTTTCATATAATAATAATACGTACGAGCTACGAGAAATCATTTCTTTTCAAAAGATTGTAAAATAAAATAAAAATGAAATGAAAAATGCCTTCCAAGCGGACCGATTACGCTTGAGTGGGAGAGAGACGGCCGGTCTAGCGTGCCTCTCTCTCTAATGCTGCGCGCGCTTCCGTGACGTTACTCCGGCCGTTACTCGGTTTTCGTGAATGCCTCTCAGGCTCATCGTCTTTATAAACGTTATCACGTTAAAACGCTCCCAAGATCGAGCCCTGCGGTAGGTACACCCATCACAGCCGGTGAACCCGATAACTTAATATCGCTTATCCTAAATTTTTGTATCCTATAACTCAAATAAGACGCGATCAAGCTAAGGACATGGTTTTTTAAACAATAGTGGCCAAGTTTATACAGCAATGTTTCGTGCTCAACACAATCAAATACTTTGGATATACTTTAGATTTGCGATGCTTTCCATGCTTCAAACATAATTATGCTTTAATACCCTAGTCTCTGCATCGATTGTACTACGGTTTTTAGTGAAATCGTATTGCTCTGGATGTAATAATTTATTATTGTTGAAATGGTTTAGCATTTGATTCAATATTATCTTTTCGAAAATTATTATTAATTACTAAGAGTTGGTTAAACAGAAACTGATCCATAGTTATTTAGATGAAACCGAGAGAAAAAAATACTCATTAAAGTAACTACCAAAGGATACAATAGTATGAAATATATAGAATGCATCGCCATTTACCATGAGGTAGGATTTTAATCAAACATTTACTTATAAATAAGAAGAAAAATAATTATATCAGTGGTGACCGGATGTTGTCGTCAGAAATGCTTTGGATAATTGCTACAATACTGTGTTACTCGAGTCCGAGCCACGTCAAATATGAGGAGAGATCCTGTAGGGGGCAGTTACTGCGTTGAATTGAATAAAGGAAATATTAACTGACTTGCATCTTCAATTACTTGTGAAGTTTAACAGCTGGATTGACCAATGAATCAATTGGTTGAAGTTATTGTTGTACCGCTTGACAAACAAACCGACCTCGAACGTGTAGCACAGACATACTTATTAGGCCCTTTGTCTTATTCGTTCTGATAATTGTCAGGAGCTGTTGGGAGCGTGACTGGAACTACTTCGACATTACAGCTGTTATTACCCTCCCCTTGCCCCGTCGCCCCCGCCGCCCCCTCCTGACCTGACAAAGGCGTTATCATCGCAACATCTGATTACTCTGACACGAACTAGTCTGTGAATTGACTGACTTGATTCGTGATAGTTACGCAGGAGGCCCTATCGGATCCTCTTAATCACGGACTCGTTGTAGAAAGTAGGTTTAGCGAGATTGTAAAGTTACTAGGATCAAGTGACTCGACTGAACTAAACTGCTTATGCACTTCGGCAACTACTGCTGAGAAAATACAATTACATACTACATATAAATATTTACATGGATGACCCATGTAGGTAACATTTTGTTCCTTAACGTTACCTTTTCTACAGAGGGGATACTTTAGCTATGGTTATGTGAAGACGTTTAAATTCATGTTTGCTTTGATCGGATCAATTAAAGACACGCGATTTTCTTGCCCTATTGTTTGTGACAAGCATGACCTCATACTACACTCAGGTTTGGCTCTAGGCGAGGGAACTCCTAAACGATGAACAGCAGCATAGTCACATTTTGTTTGCTTTCGTATATATGTAAAAGCGTGTTTTTAGTTTTAAACTATGAACTCTTTGTTTATGCATAACAAATGAATAAGCTCTGCCTTAAAATTGAAGTAGATAATTTAAAAACAAAATTTGATAATGTTCGATAATTAATTATATATCTGTACCAAAGACCTTTTGTAGATAGTAAAACTTCCAAAACTTCCATAGTAAATAAGTCAGGTTATGAAATTGAATTGAAGTTATTAACAGCTGTAAGCAAACGTAGATGCGCGACATACCGCTTACACCATTATATTAACAATGGATCTTAACTCCGGATCTGCTGCGACTTGCGAGCGGAGCCGGGGCGCGGGGCAGGTGTGTGCTGTGTTCGCTCTCATCTCATCTCATCTCATTTGCATGCAATTTGTCCCATTGACGACATGTGCCGTGACGCCCGTGACGCCCGTGACTCACGCCGCATGCGACATCTACATACGAGTGTAAACACATCCAGTTAAACAGGGACTATGTAGTGCTCTGAGAGCGAAAAATTAGTTTCGTTGCCACGGTTCTCCAGGGAAGATTGGTGACCCGACCGATTGTGGCCGATTGTGTTATTTGTGTAAGATACCTTATTATGTACCTACCATATAGCAAGCCTTATGTCTGCACTGCAGTGTATTTTTATTGTAGAATAAAGTGTTTCTTTCTTTCTTTCTTTCAAACCGAGTGTCGGGGCTCCGACTTTACGTCACCTCCTCCGGACTTCCTCGTGAAATCTTGCTAATTGCGGTCACTATCAATGTTTCAATAAAAAAATATTTCAAACATATTTTTCCCTTTTGATTCTTGGCAAGAATAGCTATAAATTATCCAAGTCTAGGTAAAAATAAACGGTCAAAGGGTCTCCCATCGCTTATTTATTTACACAGCATAAAATAAAACAGCTCGAATATATTCTTAGTAATAAAGGATCGTACCATAACTGTCAAATTTTGCAATTCATTGAGGTCCGTACCACCTACCTACTGAGTGGCCGTAATCCAAACATGGCAGGATTATCTTTTTAATAGAGTCTGCTTCGATAGCACTCGGAACTTAACCCTCATAAATCTTGTCACAAGCCTACATCGATCCGCGCGGGACCACCCTCACTCCACGGCACCGAATTTAACAAGCGAATTCATACAAAATATATTGTAATTCTAGGATATAATAAATTCCCAATTATTCCATTATGTATCTTTTATCTCCGTTTACCGAATGTTTATTGCATCAAATAATTGTACCCATAAGCTATTGTCGAGGGCTCTATAATATGCATGTTATTTTATGACGAATCTTGTTTCTTATGATAGATGATCCAAATAGGTATAATAATAATGATAAAATCTATTTATTGGCATATAAATTTTTACTGATATAATTAACGTACTCGTATCTAAAATCACTTTGTATAGTAGAGCTTTTGTATTATGAAGCTGAATACAGAAACAGCTGAAATTTAGAGATATTAAAACTTGGTAGGAATCTTTGGCATTAACTGCAATATTAATGTAACAACAATGTAACATCTATAAATAATATTTTTTACCTAGTACATATATAATTCACTTCAAACTATTTGTCTTCTGTTTCAATAATTGAAATCGAATGAATTATATTATTTGGCAATAGGCAGGTCAGATTGTTTAAAGGAAATGACAATCCGTCAGTTAAAGAAGAACCAGGTTTGTGAATGGGGACTGAAGAAGGGCCGATTCAGACTGTCCATTTGTTCGGTGTTGCTCCAATCAGTACAGATTTACTTCTCGGCTGATGAGTGCAAAGTCTTAGACTTCTTGATTTGAAGAATGAGAAAAAATGTACAAAAGTCAATGATTACGATAAATGTGAATATATGGGGAGAGACCCGGGAGGAAGGAAATATTCATGAATCCGCACTCGATCCGTCGGCCGCGTGGTCGGAGCCGCCATGCATCAGCCACGACAATGGCCGTCACATAAATCGCTTGTAATGAAATTATTTATCGCGTTCCCTTACTGCCAATGTTAATTTGGTGACATTAGCTCTCCAGCCGCCTCGCGCTTACCTCACCTGGCATCTGGCTTACCTCACTTAGCCTCATCTAATTTTAGGACGAACGGGTATAGCACCCGTTGCTTATAGTAACTACGAACGGACGGATGGGCCCGTGGGTACAGTAGTTTGTTATATTACTTTGCCTGCGTATATGTAAGTGCACTTGGCCGGTTTTTAATATTGGTTATCGTAGTAGCTATTTTCCTCTAGTCTGCACAAGAGTAGCGTGGTGGAGTGTGCTCTGTGCCTCCTCAAGAGGAGAGACCCAGTGCAGTAGTACTGTAGGCTACTAATGGGTTAAAGCCAGTCAGCAGCTAGTTAACTAGAAGGTACTCGACCACATTCGAAGCTTAGTTGGGAAAATATTAACGTAACGGTGATCTATCAGGACAACGATTGCTGTCACATAAATTGTGGCTAACGAAATTATTTATCGTGTTCGATATGCGCCCGCCAGCCGCTCGCGACGTGTCGTGGCCTGACGTGAGGTGACGTGACGCGTGTTGTGACCGCTGCTCGTGCTGTGAATCTATTCTGTACCTTAGCCGAATACATGGTGGAATACATAATCCCTGGCGATGTCACTACTCACTAGAAGACAACCCAGTAAAAATGTAGTAGTCCCATTTGGTACATTTTGCCGTTAGCTCTGGCCTGGAACCATGATCAATTTCATACTCTCCATTTTCCCGAAGTAGGCAAAGTAACATAATTTATAATTCAGGTTCTTTCTGGACCGTCGGTGGGAGGGATTGAAATGACAAGTCCGTCGTCTCTATTAAATATTAGAGCGTGTCACAATTTGAAAGGAAGGCTGTGATCCAGCATCATTACCGCCGTGCGGCCTAATAGATGTCATGTACGTAACGACGCCGTGACGTGCCAGCCTCGCCCCGGCGCCCACCCTCGCTAGTCGCTACCCGCACCGGACCATTGAGCTATGTTTGTTTTATACTGTATGACGACGACACGATTTCAATCTTATGGTCAGTAGACAAATTAATTCGAGATGATACAGACGAAAAAATAAAAAGTTTCCATTTTAAAATTTTAAAAGACTTGTTAACAATTTCCATTGGTCATTTGCTACTAGTAAATAAGTACAAACTTAGAAACAAAACAAGGTAATTAAAATAACTTTTCTAAAAAAACTTGTAAAATGGTATGATACGGGGAATCGGAAATTGTAACTGCTTTAGTCGTGGCGTATAAACATTCTAAAACCTAATCGCTAACTTATTGCCGGAAGCGGCTGATTTAATGTCATAATCGCCGTTTCCGACAACGGCCTGTATGTCATATCGCCCTCCAACCCCCTCCCGCTCCCCCTCCCCCACCCCCTCCCCCTCCCCCACCCTACCTTCACACGCGTGCCCCTGACTTCCCTCCAATAAATATTGAATGTCCCAATTATAAATTAAAAAATGACTTCTCTTTAAAAGACGTAAAACGCCTTGTTGGAAGAGTTTTGTAGAAAACCTCAGACGTATTAAATTAGTGTAGAAGGTATAGTTGGGAAAACGTCATAATATGAATTAATTTAATTTAGTTTCAAGTTGATATCTAATCATTTTCTTTCACTTGAACTAAGTTGCCCCTGATGATTGTGAGTACCTGCCGATCGAAGGGTCCTGGATTGGATTTCCAACTGGGACTTCTAAGTTTACGAGCCTTAATGCACATATTTCGAATTTCGATACCATTCGCGACTTTGTTGTTCGGTTCGCAACACAGGAAGTCTTAGATACACGAGACATGAGACATGAATGTGTGAGCGTATAATTTATTACACAACACAAAGTATTACAGCAGGTTCCCCACGGATGGTACAGAGTTAAAAAATGTGTGACAAAAATAAAGCCGTAAAACAAATTTATGACGCCATCCCTACTCGCGCCCAATCTCTTTCCACATCGAATGAAACCCTTCATCGCTCGAGAAGCAGTAAATTATTCAGACGATGTACCAGGAGCGCATATTGTAGCGAAGTTGATTTACACGCACAGATGTGGTGTACCGCGGCTGACGTCACGCGCACGGCTCACAGCTGAGCTGATGTCACTGACATCAGCTGCAACTTAAATTACGCTGTACCTCATGAATCTATTAATCTCACTATTTCCTATTTGTATTTACGTAATACAACGCCTGGCGCACTCCGCACTTTCGGTATAAAGTTACAAGTACATGCAGCGTTCGACGTGTCGGGCTAGTTCAGAAAATTCGTAAGTGCTGTCATACGTTCGTAATCTATCACACATGACGTCATCACAATATTAACTAAAATGAAGGCAAAAGCTTATCGCATCGCATTCCACTATCCAAACAATAATGAGGATCCGAATCTCACGTTTTTTGTCGTATCACGTATGTCATTCCTGATTACGCATACCTGCTTAAAAACCTAAGAGATAATATTTGTTTCATAGACAAGGTAAATACATAGTTACATACCAAGATAATTTGAAAACCATGGATAATGGATGACGACTTCTGCCAAATGTAAATTTCAGGAATTAGTTAAGCAGCTGATGGTCCCAGTTATATTCCTAAGATATCACTTACATAAAATCAATTTATATACGTTTATATGTACAATCGTGAATGGTTGGATCCAGTTGCGGCCTGAAAATGGTTATTCAAATCCTGGAAAAACTGATGTTCAGCTTATCAACCTGTGCGATTCCAAATCTGTTCACTTATGTAAAAACCTGCAACTTTAAGTACGTCTAATACGTTGTTAAAATTTAGTTAGATGGCTGAAAATTTTCACGATGGATATCAGAGGCAATTTTCATACAGACTTGAGACGTAAGTGAACGTAATAACATGTAGTAAAATTCCTTGTGATGAAGCTAGTAAACTATTCAGTGAAGCTACCAAGACTTCATAATATGGTACATGGTTGATGTACACGCAGTGGCAGCCGGGCCGCGTGTGACGTCACCACCGCCTGCAGATTGGCTGCAACATGACGCGACGCTCGACCGGGGACCGCTCACTGCTCGCTGCTGAAATAGCCTTCGAGGTGTTCATGGAGCGGAAAATTTGATGGATAGGGCTGGAAGCTCGTGGATGCTATTCAGTTACTAATTAAAGCAAAAGAGACGGTACTGTCGTTCTATACTATTCTTTTCGAATTTAACATCATGTCTTAGATTTAAGTTTTTGCTACAAAAAATGGTTACTTTGTTGAACCATTCCAAAATAATTTGAATTTGGCTATATTATTGTTATTTGCGTCAAAAAACTTTGTGTAAATATATTAGGAATTAGGACAAAATGAGGACAAGACTGGTAGAGTACTGGGGTATTGGAAAATCTCTGGATGGCGGTGGTAGGTCTCTTGGGCAATACGTTGCGTACCAAAATCAGCTCTAGTCAGTGAACGAATATACTACTTACAGCATATTAGTTCATTGGCTGTAGTCGTTACCGTGTTCTACATTAACAAAATCACTCGAGAGCCCAACACTGCCGAGGATGGACACAAAAAAAAAACAAATGAATTATTATAATAAGGTTGCCGCAACACTCGACCCATCCATCATGGCCGCCGCCAACAATGCAATGGTGGAACACAACGAGTGGTGTTACATAAATCTCCGCACATCTGCCTCTAATTACTGATCGCCTGGTTAGTGGTGGCCGCCCGGCTGGTGAGACTGGTGAGTGAGGCGATGCGCCCTCTTTGCCAGAACAGTACCGAGACCACGAAGCGGTGCTAAAATACTGTAACAACTACAATTTGCAGGTAGTAAAATGTTCTTAAGTGTTTGTAACGATGCCCCATAAAGCACAAATTTTCTCAACGTTATTAGATAGAAGAATAAATTACATAATAAGAAAATCGTTCAAACCTATCACAGAGTAATCGTCAGGCTCGTGCAATCGAAGTATCTTGGCGTGACAGCACGTGACACCGTGACACAGCTCGCAGCGGGGACGACGGGACGGCGCGGACGGGGCGGCGGGACACGCTCGTCCGTCATGCTAACGAGACACTGCCGCTTCCTCAGCTAAAGCCGCGCGCACACTGAACTTGCGACTCAGCTATCTTACCACGAGCGTGTGGAACATGCTGCCCTGTCAAATTTAACTCGGCACGGTTACCGCACAAGTTTCGTGAACTTTGTTTCCGTGACAGTTTTTAACTTCTATTCATATTTCGTTAGTTTAATGAGCTGTTGGATAGTGGGTCTATTATATTATTATAACTATACAATATATTGAACACGAATTTACAACATTGTCATTGATTTCATGGTAAACTTACTTCTTGTAACCGAGATTATACATACTTTATTATTAATCAAGCTGCGACGCTTATCAAAAGCTATTGACCATCATACTGCTATGTAATGTATGCAGTGCAGTATGATGTAACTTCAAATTGAAACTTAGATAGATGGGTGGATTGCAATGTTACTGTCGACAATGAATGACACTAAAATCGACTCAATACTTGTAAGAAAATCCCCGCTAGCCGGTTCCGCAGGTAAATCTATTTCAAACGAACTTGATTATTAATATACAAAATGGCGGCGAGGCCCAGGA
>CAWVQL010000247.1:0-32521 GCA_963932265.1 Thymelicus lineola | reverse complement strand
ACCCTTGTGTTAGAACTATCACGTAAGGAGAAGAGACTGGGTCTCTTTTGGACTTGTAAAGTCCAGCAGTGGGATATTAATGGTGACAAAGACGCATGACCAGCTCTTCCACAAGTACCGTTCAAGTTAGTGATATTTTTTTGTAATAATATAATACCTATGCATTTTATTTTTAAAAGATGTGCTGAGGAGTTTCTTTAGGCTTTTCTTCTTCTTCATGACAAAGCACCTTTCCGATAAGCCAAAAAATGACGTGCATAAGTGTATCAGTAATACCTATATGAATAAACTATTTTGAATTTTGAATGATAAAAACCTTAAAAACATGTTTTACCCAATAGTACTTCTTTCTATACCTACAAAAAAAAACAAAACAGCCAGCTCAAAAATATAACAAAGTCTATATATGTGACAATTGAATAAAGATAGAATTTCAATAGTCCTTTCAGAATTCAGACTGGGAACTAATCTTAAATTTGAATGCGTGTCCCGAAAGTTGGGTCTGCAATCGATCAAAAACCGATGATAGTTAGAATAAGCGTTCAACATTCAGAATTGTATTGTTCTCGCAAAGACCTTCTCTTCATTGAAATCCTCATCGGATACAAAGGCTCGGTTTATCGCCAATCGCCAATAGGTTCGACGGAAGTGATCGGAGGCTATAAAAATCTTTACGACAAATAAAACAAGGGTTGCGTTTGAGTTGAGTATGATTGTGATTTGTGACAGACGATGTTGGGTGTAAAGTGAATAGCTTGTTTTGAGCTTACCGTTTTAATTATAAAATACCTTTTTTAAATAGTTATTGTCCCTTTTCTAACTAGCTATCTCCTTCGAAAAAGAGTTTAGCGATTGAAATGAAAAAAACATGAATGTTACCCCAAATTCCTTTACATCAACGTAAATAACGCATCCAGATACCCGGTTTTAAAATTCTGTGAGAACAAACGTATAGACAAATAAAATAACTAATAATTCACCGAAACAAACGACAATTAATTACTACTGCTACATAATACATAAGTTCGGTGTTAAATATTTTAGATATATAGGTAGGTAATAAAATAGTTAATTTTAATTTGCATTGTATTAATAAAATTTTATATGTTGCTTATTACATAGAGTCTTAAAGTGCGCCTTGGCTTTGGTTGTTAGATTAGCACGACAAGTATTTTCATAAATAAATTCTTAATACTGCAACACTATTTTCTTAAACAATAAGCTGCCAAATGAAACTTGATCTGTGAGTCCTCCCCGGGGCAGATTTTCTTATTTTTCCTTGTAAACAACGTGACCGGGATAAGACGACTAACGACTCGATCCTATTTGTAATTGAATCGGTATTTATAACGATACGTTACAATAGAATAAATCCAGATTGTCACACAATTTTTGGCGTCAAACTGTGATGTTATGTAATGCCTTGACGTTATCTTTGTGTGTTGTTAATGGCACCCACAACACACGGAATCCGAATCAGTGTTACCTGGGAGTGTAGTGTTATTATTATTTTAAACATTATTATATATTTACCATCAGGTAAGATAACAACATATGTTTTGTCTATCAATTGTTCTTATCTATCCTTAATCATAATCCTTTAAATTAATTAGGTACTAAAGTTAATGCCTTTTTGGCCCAGCTTTACACTTCATTATTTGTCCACAGCTCTGAACGCGTCAAAGTGAGGCAGTGGAGTAATTTACATCCACAAGTCTACCACTTGGGAAGTAAATTAATTACTCATGTTAAAAGTACTTCATATTACACACAAAGCGAATGGTGCTTGAGTATTTTTTTAATGTATATTTACTTACTATTTATTAAAATAAAGTTTGTCAAAGATTGTCATAAAATTCAATCAGCAATTTTAATAATTTTATTATTATCCAAAAGTCTTGTTTGCTATTTCTTGTTTACTTTTCGTTTGCTTTGTATTTTCGTCATTTTAAATGCGGTTATATTATGTGTACATATATTTTATTCTTAATCCTTTGTAAATAAAGTAAAAAAGTAAGTAGAGTATAGTCAGGCCTTTATCTATCAGCCTCTAAGGTCTGATAGATGGATAGACTATCACTTATTGACAAAGTCATAAAAAGTAGTAAACAAAAAGAGCACCAATAAATATATAAACCTTTTTCCAGGATCACATTTTATTTTATTTCAGTACATTTGAATTTACGTGGATAGAAACTGGGAATTTAAAATCTCGTAGTCAATATTTCAAAAAATCAATCCGACACGCGACATGTTGCAGCCGACAGTTTCGATAGACGAATGGAGTATGGAGAGCTTTGCATTCAGAATTATGAATTAGAAAAGTGACGTTCTAGTTTAAAAACATTGAAAGCCAAACGAGAGTGGCGTAAGTACAAACAGTTTATGATCCATTGATTCAGGTAAGATTTAAGCATTAAAATTGTCCAACTCCAACCGTTTAGCCAGCATGTGGAGGGTCAATTGACTCTTACCAAAATTAGCATTTTAAAGCCAAATATTTTGCAAACGCTCCCCTAATTTAAAAAATGGTCTTAGAAGACCCATAATATTTTTGGGAGAATTTTTAAACGATACCCCACACTATAAGGTACACGACAAATAAAAAATTCATCCTCACGGCACTAAGGCTCACGGCGCTTTGCTTTGGACAGATGGACAGACGGATAGACAGACGGACGGACATGACAAAACTATAAGGGTTCCGATTTTAATTCGGAACCATAAAAATAGAACATTAAGATGGAGCAGCTTTAGAAATGTTACCTGCCGATAAGTATGGGTATTTTTTCATAATATTTTATTTGTTCAATGACAAAGCAACCACTTACGAACTTCCATCCAGTGACTGACCGCGTTCGATATATCAGCGATATCGTTTTTGGCACGCCGGCGCCATTAAACTACCAACGAAAAAGATGCATCGCTGCTACAATCAGCCGGAAATTCCGCATTTTTATTTTTTGTTCAGATAAGTCAATCGATTGCCAACTGAGGCGTCCTATCTTTTACATATTATATCATATTGGCCGTGGATTTAGCCCTCTATTATTATGTCATATAAACTAAGTATTCTAAACAAGGATGGAAACATTTTGGGTATCCACTCAAAAGCAAAACAATGTTTAATAGGAATAATTTATAGCTTCAGTAAAATAATAGGCAATTTAAGAAAAAGTATGTTTACAGAAAACATACTTTTTCATTTTCTTAAAAATGCTCTTGAGGATGTGGCTAGTTTATTATCCACGATTTGTCTAGTGTGTTGGCTTTTCTCTATTTTGAATTTAACCGTGCCCTGCATGATAACAATCTTGACTTTACCTACTCATCAAAATTACAATAAAAAGATCTACTTTCCATATACTTTCATTTCAGTCTTTACCAATATAGGCACTTACCACTACCCGTATCGAGCATCTCACCGTGCCGCGACTGACGTGTGGTACTCTCTCGGACATGTTTTGTAATGCCTACATTACGTCGCGGTCATAATGAGCATACTTCTTTACTGAGCAATAAGGACCTCAGTTCACAACACTCAAAACTTTATAAGCGCCAAGCCGCATTTCATAAAGCTGTAAAAAATACTCAGTAATTTCATATTTCAAGAAAAAAGAAAGTTGTGACGATGACAAACTGTTTCGAGCTACTCTACCCAACGCTAAAGCCACAGAATAAAGATATAAATAGAAGTGGTAGGTCCAATAAGTTTTTAGAGACATTTTTCACCAAGATATAGCTAGTTACGACATAACGATAGGTATTGTTCTTACTTTCATATAGATGATTGATAGATTACAAAATAATTCGCTGGAAAAAGGATAGATGGATAATATAAGTAGTTAAAGAATCGTCGATGAAACACGCAATTGTAGATTTATTTGTATTAGGATACTTTTGTCATTAAATTCGTCTACAAAAGTAATAAAGGGTATCTAGGATTAAACCAAATTTCCCTAGAAAAAGGGTGGGTAGATAATATAAGTAGTTAAAGAATAGTGCATGAAAAACTCACAATTATGGATTTATTTGTTAGGACACTTGCATAAAATTCGTCGTTTTCACTCTTATTTATATCCATGTTCCATTTTCGGAACAAATTCCGTCGAAAACAAGAGATAAAGCTAAAATAATTTACGGTACAAGTTAGGGAATGTTGTTCCCGTGTCGGTGTCCCATAAATCTTTATACCGCGGCTAATGTCGCCCGAGTTCTTGTCAATGTCGATTACCGCAGTTTTACGTGTACCGTGGACGTTATACTGACCTAGGGTGACCACAGACCAAGTCACTATAAAATTTCGGAACAGAAGATTAAAATATTATATGGGAGTTTAGTCGGCTCCAACCCGTTAATGGCCAACTACTGAGCACGCGTCTCTCCTCTTGAGGAGGCCTAGGGCATACTCCACCACGCTGCTCCAATGCGGATTGGTGGAGGGGTTAGTGGCCACCCAAGTGTCGGAAGTTTTCAAACCGCTCGAGGGCCTCTGACATGGCTTAACGACAGTTATCTTATGACAACAACCGGGACCGGCGGCTTTACGTGCCCTCCGAAGCACGGAAACGCTCAAGAATATTTTTAGTTGCTTAACTTTGTCGATTACTTAGGATCGACGCAAGCCGCCGGGCTATGAGCGCTTCAATAGGATTTTTGTTCAAATGGAAGTTTAGTTGCTAATCAGGACACCTAGAAAAATGTAAATTAGACATTGATTTAGCCTGCGAAGCAATAGGTCCTGGCCCTAGGCCTTAGATTTTAACCATAGATATTTATGTGTAATAAATGTTTGTTCTCGTGTTCTAAGTGTTTGTGATTGACAATTTCTGTGTCAATTCGTAACGACACAGTGAAGTTACATTCATTTTTGGTGTAAAAATGTTCGGAGATTTATAATAATCAAGACATAAAGGGAGATTTGCGGCATTCCACAGAACTCCCGAGAAATCGGAATATCCCATGCAAAGCAGAAAACGTGGTCTCGCTCACCATGAACAAACTACTTTTCGGTGTATTTATTTTTACGTTATAATAAAACCATTGTTTGCAGGTCAAGGCTATCAGTGTTCATAAATTATGATACACACGCCCACCAGGATTCCTTGAATCATGTATGGCTTGGATACACACTCTTCAAGTAGTTCAGGGGCTCTAGAATCTTAAATCAGAGAACAAGATCTTACGTAATTAGTCAAAGCTGAGTAAGAGCTATTAGCAGCTTCAAACCAGCACGGCTTGACGCAATCATACTTAACCCTGACGACCCCAGCTTTATTTGTCGTAAAGATCTTTACAGCACCCGATCTCTTCGAGCGGGCCGATTGGCAATTGGCAATAAAGAGCCTTTGTATCCGATGAGGATTTCAATGAAGACATGTATCGGCTAGAACAACCCGATTGGGCCTCTCGTTTGATTCCTCATCTACCTTATCATCGTTGTTTGATCGATTTTGTAGACCCAAGATTCGGTACAATTGTTCTTTCGATTTTATTACCAGGTCCCTTATTTGGATGCTCTGAAGTTACGGTATGTAAATTGGGTTACGTATCTTAGGTCAGTTTCTTGGAGAATCGGCACGTTTTGTAATTTGTGGAGTGAAGAAATGTACGAGTAAGTCCTATTGTCGAAGAGGAAAGTGTGAAACAATTTTATAATAAACACTGCAAGGAGAATGCCCATTTAGTATGGAGAAATGTACTGACTTTAACATTTTTGTGTCTTGATAAAAATACCTTTATTTGATTATGTTATCTTAATAAATTATACATACTAACTTTAGTCAATGATAATATTAGGAAATAAGAGATTATATACAAAACTAATTTGTATTTAGTTTATAGTAAACTCACAGTAATATGGACTCTATGCGGGCGTATTAAAGTCGATTGCGTATGTAATGTCGATCTTTTAAGTTTCAAATTCATTTGACAGTCCCCAAACACCATGAAGTTTTTAATGTATTATAATCACAGAACACTATTACTCCTGGCTGATTGTAATAATTTTCTATAAAAAAATAATTCATTTGACAGTCCCCTTACGTCATCTAGTTTGTTGTCATGGATATATAGACCAGTGCCGATAATTTTTGAAAACAAAAAAAATTATAATAGGATGAAACCTATTGCAAAAGGAAGAGAATATAACAAAAAATAAAGGAAAAATAATTTACGGGCGATCTGAGGTCGGGAAGTGGGGGGGAGGGGGGGTTTAAGGGTAAAAAACGGTTTATCTCAATTTCCAGCAAAACTATAAGTCCTATGGAAAAAAGTTAAATGGCAAAGTTATAGGTAATAAAAAGGTCTACAATTTTTGCATTTACACTTTTTTACATAACCTCAAAATTTATGTGAAAAATTCAAATAACCAAGTTTTTGGTTTATTATTTTTATCTTATACAAAAATATTTCTTTTTTCACGAAATTTGGTGAAAACTTACCTTTCTATGTCCCAAACATACTGTAATTTTTTTGATTTAAAATATTTATTACCCCGCGTACCCCCGCGATCGGAAGGTGTTTGTTTACAAGCTCCGTGCTAAATAATTTAAAACAATGGATACGGCTGTGCAATCCTTCGAAAGCGCGATTAAATACCTCACTGATACCGTGATTGAACTCAAGCACAAAGTTTCGTCACTTGAAAATACTATTCAAGAACAAAATAACATAATTAAAAATCTAATTCGTGTTAGTGAACTTCCATCTACAACAGTGAATAGTAAAAATAACGGCAATGAAGTGGGTAAACAGATATTCCAGCACTCACAGCAACCAATACCTGACGACAGAGTTCGGACGAAGTCGGCGGTCTTCGTGCCCACTCGGAAGAACAACGACACAGCCGAGCCTATCCGACACTGCGCGAGCGTGCCTTTGCCGTGCGCGCCAACTCAAGTTGTAAACAGTGCGCCGGCGGTCAATGCGCATAAGGTCGGAATTGAAAATTTTGCTCAGGAAAATCATCTAGACGAGAATGACTGGGTTAACGTGAACCCGAGGCGCTCACGTCGCCGAGCGGCGAAAATAGATAACCACAAGGAACCTAGACCGGCGGTGAGTACAGGTACAGATATAAATATAAAATCAGGAGGAAATGGTGCCTCGACTGAGACTCGAAAGGTAAACCCGATTAGCAAGGGAATTAATACGAGCCTTAAAATAAAAGCTGTTGAACGTATGAAGTACCTACATGTTTGGCGGCTCCTCAAAGATACGACGGAGGATGCCTTAACTGAATATATCAGAGAAGTGTTGGGTGAAAATAGTTTCGTAGAGGTTAACAAGTTGCAACACAAAACTGAAAGAGGATACTCCTCATTTCGAATTGGTGTTACCGAGCACAATTATGCTAAATTGTATAACCCAAGTGTATGGCCAAAAAATGCCGAATACAATGAGTGGGTGTTTTTTCGTTCCTCAAAACATCCCCAGCAAGACATCAAGAATTAATAGGACAATCAACATATTGTATCAAAACGTAAGAGGACTCCGTACCAAGACTTCTCAATTTTTATCTTTATTGGAATCATCGGGCTCCGACTTGTTTGCGATCACCGAGGCAGGTTGCAACGAGTCTATTGGGAACGCGGAGATCGCGCCGCCCGGCTACTCCGTGCTGCGCTGCGACCGCACGGACGGCCGCAAGCAGGGCGGCGCGCTGCTGGCAGCTGCCCCTCACCTGGAGCTGCGGCAGGTGCCCGTGCCCCCCGGGATCGACGTGGACAAGTACAATTTTGAACTAGTATGTGCTACCGTTTATACGCATGATCGGTTCTTGTTCGCCTGCTGTGTTGTGTATATTCCGCCGCGGGCTTGGGAAAATGAGTACCTAGTTATGTTTGATATATTTGAAAAAGTGTGTGTCAGATACAAACAAAATGTAATTATATTAGGAGACTTTAATTTGTATTCGTGTAATAGTGACAATGTCCTCAGCTACTATGAATATTTTGTGTCGTTTTGTGAACTCGTCCAGATTAACACTGTTCTGAATTGTAACGGCAGGCACCTGGACCTAGTTCTGAGCGCGCGCGACGGTGTGTCGGTGGCGGCGGCCGACGAGGCGCTGCGGCCGGTGGATGCGTATCACCCACCGCTCGCAGTCACCGTCGCCGTCGGCGCCGCCGCGCGTCTATCCACCTCGAGTGGGGATAGCCAGGAACCATCCCACGTTAAGCAGTGGAACTTTAATAAAGCTGACCTCTGTAGATTGTACAATTCTATATTAAAAATTGACTGGACTGAAATGTATGCAACCAATGATCCTGAATTAGTTGTAACTATTTTCTACAACAAGTTAAATGACACTTTCGATGAGTGTCTGCCCTTGAAAAAATGTAAACTGGACAACTCTAGATATATTTATCCAATATGGTATACGCCACAAATAATTAAGAATATTAAAATAAAATATAGTCTTCATAAAAAATATAAAATTAGTAAAAGTCGGTGTGATTATGAGGAATTTTCTCGGTACAGAACGATAGTGAAGGCGGACACTGCGGCCGCTCATGATGAGTATCAAGAGCACGTCCAGAGAAATCTCGCTTCTGACCCCAAAGCATTCTGGAGTTTTGTAAGATCCAAGAAGGGTGACTCGGGCAGTTGTAAATTAGTGAGAAATGGGCGTACTCTTTCAGATCAGGAGTGTGCGAATGAACTTGCCCGGTTCTTCCATTCCGTGTATAGCCCGGAGCCCCCGCGGCTAGATGTGTCAGCAGCGAGCGCGGCGGTGGAGGCACGCGCGTGCATCTGGCGCGCCTCGATCTGGCGAACGTGCGATGAAATGAAAATGCGATTGAAAATGAGTTCTGAAACATTCAAATGTAAGTATCGATTGGCTTTGTTTAAAAGGCAAATTGCTGCAGAGAATTTGAACCATGCCTACTGGAAAGTCCTTGATCTCAAACGTTTTTTCTGATCACAGCAATATTTACGCACAACACACACACACACACACACACACACAAACACACACGCACACGCACACACACACACACACACACACACAAGCACACACATATATCTACACACTACAATAAGGGTGTTAATAATTCTTTGTTAATAATTCTTTGTTATTTTGTTAATTTATACAATTTTGTTTGTTTAATAGCTATAATTTAAATAAGGTTTTTTCTTTTGTTGGAAATTGCGGAAGCCGGGGACATCTGAATTTTACTCCCGTCCACCAACTAAGGGAAAGGGAGTGGCTGAAAAACAGCGCTGCATAGGACCACTGTCCTATGTCAGCACAAGCTGAGCTACTCCCTTTTGCCCACAAACCTTTTTGTAATTATTGCAACTTTTTTTTTCCGCATATTGTAACGTTTAACCTATGTGTGTGGCAATAAATAATTTATTATTATTATTATTATTATTATTATTAACGTGTCTCGCGCGCTCGCACAGCTTCCGCCAAAACGCTCGGTAGGGCCGGACGGAATACCGCCGTACATCCTCAAGGACTGCCGCCTCGTCCTGGAGGACCCTCTGCTGCATTTATGTCTATATATGTCTATATATATATGTCTGCCTGACAAGTGCGACCTTTCCCGATCGGTGGAAACTCACCCGAGTGGTGCCAGTGCCGAAGGGAAAGGGAGGACCAGAGCCGAGTGACTACAGACCGGTGGCCATCCTGTGTGCAGCAGCCAAGGTGTTCGAGTCGGCGATCCACCACGCATTGTATGCGCAGGTGAGGGCCCAGTTGTCCGACACGCAGCACGGCTTTCGTCCGGGACGCGGGACGACGGGTAACCTGCTGCATTTGATGGCGCAGCTGGTACCGGCGGTGGATGCGGGACGGCAGGTTGATGTCGCCTACTTTGACTTCCGAAAGGCGTTCGACACAGTGGATAACGATGTCCTGCTCGCGAAGCTGGCTGGTGTAGGCTGCACGCCACACACCCTTTCCTTTTTTGCCAGCTATCTGCGAAACAAGCGTCAGTACGTTGACTGTGGCGGACGTCTTTCGGACCAATATGAAACGAGATCAGGCGTCAGTCAAGGTAGTAATTTGGGACCCCTCCAGTTTGTTATCATGATTAATGACTTGCCGGAGGTGGTCCAAGATTCTACGTGTCTACTATATGCTGACGACCTGAAGTTAGTACGCGAAGTGAGTGACATGACAGACCACTGGAGACTGCAAGGGGACATTGACAGAGTCGTTGAGTGGAGTCGCAGGAACAGACTGCGATTCAACGTGGAAAAGTGTTCCTTGCTCACTTTTAGTCGCGCCCGTGCTCCTCTGAACTTCAATTATTACATAGGGAACGAGCCCCTGCGACGCGTTACAGAGGTGAGGGACCTGGGCGTTCGATTTAATTCTGATCTCAACTTCCGAGACCATATAGCCGAAGTATGCAAAAAAGCGTACCGTAACCTCGGTTTTATATTAAGGCAAGCGAGAAGCTTCACTAACTTCGATGCTTTGCGTGCCTTATATGAAGCCTTGGTGAGGAGTCATTTGGAGTGTAATTCGGTTGTATGGGCTCCGAGTGAGATCAAGTACAAATTAATGTTGGAACGCATCCAAAATAAATTTACCAGGTTCCTCTACCTAAAAATGTACGGAGTTTATCCGGGCTATCCTTTGCTGTATCCAACCTTGTTCGTAATGGGCATGGTTGGATACAGTAAACTGGAAGTACGGAGAGAGCTGGCCCTGGCGAAGTACCTTTTGAGGGTACTGCGCGGTGAGTTGGATAATCCTGCTATTCTGGAGGGATTGAAGCTGTGCGCACCCGCTGACAGCGTGTGGCGTCGTCGTCGACCACCGCTTCTGGCGCTGCGGCCCGCGCGCACCAACCTGCTGCGCAACGCACCGCTCACGCGGGCACTGCGGGCGCTCAACGCCGTGGCATGCCATGCAGACCTTTTTACTTGTAAACTGGACGAGTTCACTGTAATTTTCTTGAAAATGTTCTCTGATTGACATTTATTAATAAATCACATTATTAAATGATGACATATTCTGACGATTAAATTATTTTATTATTATTAATTAATTATTTACTATATTTATTTGACATAATATATTTTTTTTTATGACAAAATTTGACATTTATTTAATTATCAAAATTTGACATCATTTATTTAATTATTTAATTACATAAATATACATACATAGTGATTAAGTACTCTGTGCTGACATACATATATAATTTAATGTTGACATTGTATAGTGGTTCCTTTTGGCTATAATTTGTATATTTTTTTTTAACTACTCTATCGAATTGGGGACACCTGTAAGGTTAGATGTAGTGTGATTTTAATAAATAAATAAATAAATAATAAATAGATTTTTCCACCTTATTTTGACTTAATATCGAAACAGCACCCTAATTTTCAATCGAAAATTCACCTGTCAAAATATCCGATTTTTTTAAAAAATCGGTGGGCTTTTTATTTGTTGAAATCTCTACTTTCTGATGGTATATAAAAAAATATACACTGCCATGTTAAATTTTCTCAGAAAATGCAATGAAACGACAACTATTTTCACAAAAATTATTCGAATTCGAGTTTTTAAATATATATTTTTAATATTTATGTACAATTTTGAGCCATTTATTAAAATTTACACTTTAATTAATCGAAAAACGTCAAAATCCATGTTAAATTAATAAGCAAAAAATTACAAATCCATAAAGATTGCAAGAAACATGCAAAAATAGTTGTCGTTTAATTGCATTTTCTGAGAAAATTTACCATAGTAGTGTATATCTTTTTTATACCATCAGGAAGTAGAGATTTTAGCAAATAAAAAGCTCACAGATTTTTTTAAAAAAGCGGATATTTTGACAGGTGAATTTTCGATTGAAAATTAGGGTGCTGTTTCGATATTAAGTCAAAATAAGGTGGAAAAATAAATATTTTAAATCAAAAAAATTACAGTATGTTTGGGACATAGAAAGGTAAGTTTTCACCAAATTTCGTGAAAAAAGAAATATTTTTGTATAAGATAAAAATAATAAACCAAAAACTTGGTTATTTGAATTTTTCACATAAATTTTGAGGTTATGTAAAAAAGTGTAAATGCAAAAATTGTAGACCTTTTTATTACCTATAACTTTGCCATTTAACTTTTTTCCATAGGACTTATAGTTTTGCTGGAAATTGAGATAAACCGTTTTTTACCCTTAAACCCCCCCTCCCCCCCACTTCCCGACCTCAGATCACCCGTAAATTATTTTTCCTTTATTTTTTGTTATATTCTCTTCCTTTTGCAATAGGTTTCATCCTATTATAATTTTTTTCATTTTTTTACCGTTTTCAGAGGTATCGGCACTGGCCTAATATTATACTATAACTGTTGTATCATAATTTATAATCGAATCAATGCTACCTATTGGCCCGAAGGATCCTAAAAGATTCCTGATTGGCCCTTATCCAAACATAAATGGCCCAATGGTTTTCTTTTGTAACACGGAAGTAAAGTTACTTATTAATTTCAGAAAATTATTCCCAATAAGGATTTTTTAGGAAATAGGAAATATTTTAATTAAATTTTTTGTCCAAAAATCATTGTGACACAATTATTTTTTTAAGAGTACTGGCTATGGGCATTCTCCTTTTAAATGTAATTCTATGAGAAGATTCCTACAACAACCCGCACTGAAGCATCGTGGTGGAGTATGCTCTAGCCCTCCTCTCCCGTGCTAAGTATCTTAACGAGTCAGTTCTACAAGATGGATAATATTAATATTGCAGATTGTCGTTTAAATACACCTTTTTTCTGACATGTTTTTTGATAAACATTGAAAATAACATTTCTGGCTTGTGATCGTAAAGATTTTTTCCAATGAACTATTTTTTTCGATTGTAAATCAAAAATAATCTAACATTTAAAAAAAAATAACCGACTTCAAATGAAGTACATTGTACTTTTGACATGGATACCGTTGTTAGATCTCGCTCAAATTTATGTGGGCCTACACGACAAGCACTAGCTTTCAATTAAAAAAAGAATCACCGAAATCGGTTGGCGCGATATTGAGTTATTCGTCAGTTTATCGCGCACATACTTAATGCTTTAAGACTTATGTGATTTTGACATGGATGCCATTGTCAGATCTCGTTCAAATTTATGTGGGACCACACGACAAGCACCAGCTTTCCATTAAAAAAAATCATCCAAATCGGTTCACCCAGTCCAGAGTACGGAGGTAACAAACATAAAAAAAAATACAGTCGAATTGAGAACTTCCTCCTTTTTTTGAAGTCGGTTAATAATCATCATTTTAGAAAAATAAAAAATCCGTACAACCCTTTTTTTGATTTGACAATTTGCTATATTTAAAAAAAATTATTGTCGTATTAAAACCCAGTACCCGGATGACCGAGCTTAGCTCGGTTTAGTATTGCTTAAAAACGCCATCTGCTTTAGCTTTAGTGTAGCTACTCGCCAATAGATGTCAGGAAGAGTCTATTGTAGCTGTTTTCATTGCCTGAAAACACGGATAAAACGACATTTTTTAAAAATGAATCCTAGCTAGATCGATTTATTGCCCCCGAAACCCCGTGCATACTAAATTTCATGAAAATCGTTGGAGCCGTTTCCGAGATTGAGAAAATATATATATATACAAGAATTGCTCATTTAAAGGTATTAGATTTTTCTGCTGGTCAAAAATGCTATAAGATTCTGGTACACCTATACACATCAGGCATTGAGTCCTAGAAAGAAAATTGCATCTAGAAAATAACACCAAATTACATCACTTGACGTATTATTAGGAGTAATGGCATTAGATTCGATTAAAAGATAAGTAATATAAGTAGTAGCTGTACTCTTGAAATTCGATGTTGATTATTACATTTCCGTTTGCGCGTTTTGTTTGAATTACCGACACGCGACAACGCAAAAGGCGTTCAAACTGCGATTTATGACGATAACCGTCGAATAAGATTGCAATTATTGTAAAAACGGGTCAAAAGTAAAACGCCTAATTGTGTGTGATTGACGCCAGTATGTTTAAATTGAGAACGTTACTCTTTATGTTATAATTATATGTTACCCTCAAAGACCGAAAAAGCTCATTGAACGAAAAAACAACTCGCGACGCATTGTGGCATCTGTGAAATGTCCATCACAAAATTCATGATGTGGCCCTATCACAGAAAGACCACAAAGCATAATCACGTTGACTACTGAACACGGGTCTCGGCTCTTGAGGAGGCCTCTAGGCCTAGCACCACCACGCTGTTCTAGTGCGGATTGGTGGAGTCTACACTTTGCTATTTAAATAAAAGTAATCTATCGTATAATAGCCATATGCCAATTTTCATTTTGTGGTCGTTCTGTGATTGCCACAACGCATCGTGAGATTTTTCATAAGAGCCACGACATGAATTTCGCGATGTGGACGTTCTAATGTCACAACGCGTTGTGAGCTGTTCATTCAATGAGCGTTTTCGGTCTTGAGCATAATATTAACATACATAATATGCAGTAGCAAAAGTCCAAATTCGTATTGGAGCAGTATGGTGAAATACCCTGAAGGCCTTCTTAATTACGAGGAAAACCACACGACTAGACCTGCTTTAGTCCGACCGGATAATAAAGGCAAATAAAACATAATAAGTCATTTCCTAACATTATCCGGATATCTTGACGCAATAAATAAAATTGGTTGTTCCAGCCGTCACCTACGAGTACATATTGTTGGTGTTCACGGAACACTTCCTCGCTGTAATGAGTGTGGTTACTTTTACCACTCGAACAAACATTCCTACTTTATACAATTAATGTACCCTATTAGAAATGCTTAATCAAAACACCTCATGAATACGTATTACTATCACAACATGAATAAAATGAGATGATATTTACTCTGTTTTTTGTTAAAACGATTCAAACGCGATACTTTACTGGATCATCCGCTTATCTTGGGCGTCTGTGAAATGCCTTTTTTATCGTAGTGGAAAAATAACAATTTCGATATGTCATGGTTGTATAACATGAATAAAGGAATTATTGTGTGAGCTTACTGCTACTTACAGGATTTAAAAATGGGCGAAAAACCAAGTTAATTAAAAGATAATTCAGAAATGTATTTAAATAAAAAAGATGGAAGATATTTCCTAGTTTCGTATTATTGTCGAATGTCCGAGAACAATAATGTATAGGCATAAACACGAAGGCGAGATCTCCTCACAGGATTAGTTTATTATGAAACGTTTCTCCTAATGCGTTGTCAAAAGCATCGTGGCATGGCAACACTATCGCGCGGACGATGCCGATAAATGTGCGTTCACCATAACTGAAGCCGTATCAGTGACGTTCATTCCATTTAATATCGTGAACAGTTAAAAGACAATGCTTTAAAATTCATGAAAATTTCGCTTCACTCATTATTCCATTGGAAAGCTTTTTAATAAATCCTTTACTGTACCATTATTCTATTTCAATACAATACCTTTGGTTAATGGGTCAGTATACCACAGGATCACTCAACGCCCTACGCATACAGTCCTGCTATTCTACAATAGGGATGTTGACACTAATAATTGTAGATCAATATAAAATGTCTAAAGTATTAGTGGAACAATTTAAAGGCCTAAAATATTATTCGTTGATCGAAATCAATCGTTCGTATTTTAAAAGAAAATTCAACAAACTTCATTATACGGCTAGTATTTAAAACGTAGTGATTAAGTACTCTGTGCTAGTATTGAATATCGGTTAGTGACGTCACCTGACGTTTTTGGTGGGTTTGATATTGATTTGTGTTTAAATATTTTTATTTTTAAATAGTATATTATTATTTTTATAATATCTTTTTCGTGAATATTAAGGTTCTAAATATTGAGGTAAAATAAAATTGAATTCTAAAATTAGTCAACATCCCTATTATATACTGTGAATGTTTGTTTCTGAGAATGTATGGATATTTTTTATTCTTTCTCGCAAAAACTACTGAACGGATTTTCATGAAATTTAGCACACAGATAGATCTTGATCTGGAATAGCATATAGGGTACTTATTATTTTGTAAAACTCGGGCAAAGCCGCGCCAGAGTGCTATTATAATAATATTTTTAGGATGTTGTTTGTAGTCTCTTTAAAAATATTTAAAAGTTTCATAAGTAAAATTGCTGGAAATATAAAAATATTAAACCATTGCACCGATGGAAACGATTAAAAAAAATACTAACCAAACAAACAGCTCCATTTAACATAACGTGACTAATCATAATTCATTATAGTAAAGTGTTATTATTGCAATAAATAATGGTAAGGGCAACAATCTTTAAAGATTACGTTAATGACTAGCTAACCAATGCGCTGTTTGAATATTAACGTAACGCCACATATAACTTAACGCACAAATTATGATTTTTTTCACCACTAACGCCTTACTGGCAAAGAACAAGGGGAGCCAATTTATGTTCTGACTCTTTGCACTTGAACTGAAAACTTTAACAGATAAGTCAGCAGATAAATTATTCTTCTATTATAAAATAAACACAAAGAGAGAATGAAAGAAGGAGAACAAAAGAAAGTGATACAAACATCGTTATCTAACAGTCTCTGACTAGTCGCCATAATCCAGCGTCCAAAGCAAGTAGCCCATTAGTTGTCTGTCAACTATTACTATAAGAATATTTTAACAGTTAAGTCAGTAGTTAATGTATTCCGCCATTATGTACGAGATAGTGATACAGAGATCATCGTAATCCAAAAGTCCCTGACTGGGCGCCATTATCTAATATTAATTAGCCAGAAGCTGATTGGTCCTTTATCAACTATTGGTATAAAAAGTTAAGAACGTTTTTGCAAATTTTCAACACTTAGCTCGTTATCAGCTGTCCCACTGCTGGGCTTGGATGTCCTCTAAAACAGTGGTTCTTAACCTTTGAGGGATGAAAGACCATGTAGATGATTTAATCCTTTTCTTACTACAACCGATAAGCGAAAAATTGGGTTATCACTACTACGAAATAAGGAACAGATTTCTGAATAACAAGTGAAACAAAATGTTGGCGTACCTTTATGTTCCCGTTTTTGATTTATCATTCGCAGTAGACGTGTATTGTAAAGCGACTCATATATTATTAAGTTATGTCATTATTCCTTTATACACGAATGTTCTGATCACAGAAACAAAGGGATGCAACTGTAATTGATACAATTGTTGCAATAGTGAATGTGTTTGAAATTTGAAATGCATTTGTTGATATGTCACTATTGCATCGTTGTAAACCAAGCTGTATCTCTTATAGCATCATACAATTTGTTATACAGGTTTTTATGTGTAATAAGCAATAGATAGTGGAATATTTTAAGTTTAAGATACCTAAAAAACCAAGGAACAATTGTTTTGGAAGCGATTAGATAAAATTTTTGAGGAAATCATGTATTTGAACGTTTCCAAAAACTGTTTGAGGTTTTTATTTCTCAAAACAGATTTTTATTTAAGAGCATAAATCCTGTTAAGCACCTAACACAAAAAATAATAATTTTGGGTTCTTATTCACTTTAGCTGTCTGGCTAATCTTCTATTCTATAGCTAATCTTCTAGAAACAGCCATGTTATATTTTTAATGTTGCGAAATGAGAGGACAGGTTAATTACTTCTTTATTTAATATTCAACCATAATTATTACTTATTAATCCAGACCTAAAACGCGTCACCGATGCATTAGATATCACAGTTTGCATTAGGAGGCGGTTACTTCTAAAATATAAAATAAACCGCCACCATAGGCTTGTGTTTAGATGAATATTTCCCAAACAAATTCCCCAGAGTTATAACGCTAAAACTATTTACATGTTTAATTAAAAATACACTAATCTCAATGTTTTGTGTATTCTCCTGGCGCTTTGTTATATGTGAATTTTAAACGGAATTTGTTGTCGCGTCCAAAAACACGTTTATGCGGGCAACATTGTTTGTGTCCAAAATTAATGCTTTCCTGGCTATTTGTGCACGTTTCAAATCGAATGACAATCACAAACATAGCAAATAATAATGAATTCATTTAAAATACATATAATTCATGTACTTAATTGAAATTATTTATTATTGGAATTATTTATCTAGCTAATTGTGCATAATCACCTAGAAATTATAAAGAAATAATTATTATCAGTGATAGAATTAAATATTATTGCTCGAACTTTAGTCAAAAATAAGAATACTGACCTAGCTATGGTCAAAATCATCATTTCTACTTTGTGAATTCCTTGAAACCGATTGCCCCTTAGTTCATGTTACGTTAAGTCCCTTAACGTTATGTCTCTCCGTCCGTCCGTCTGCAGCATTGCGTCGAGACCCTCAGTGCTGGAAAGCTGTAACTTGGCATGGATTTACATATGTATATATCGGTGCAGTCTAAAATAAGTTCGTAATAATCTTTGAAATTAAGAAAAAGGGAACTGTCAAGAAGACAGACAGATTGAGAGTATCGCGAATCAAAGTAAACAACTAAATAACGTTGAATTGATAAAATCGGGTGTTATCAGGCAATAAACGGATAGTATCCTTGTGCCTGTCGAATTATGGGTTTTATTTAGTATCCTGGTAATCCTGACACATAAGTACGCCCACAGAGAGAGATCTATGTTCATAGTACTTTGATACATGGTTTGCAGAGATGATCTGAGTTCACACCATAGAATACCTCCTTCTGCTAAATCAGAAGTGATGGAACAAACCTGCCCACAAATCGGAAAATAAATGAAGAACAATACAGTTTGTATGGCATTTGAAATAAGCTTGAAGGAAAATTTTACATAGAGAAACGATATAAAATCAATCAAACATAAAGGAGATGATGAGATCATGGAGTGTGATTACAAAGTTGGGCTTTATCTAAAAAACATGTTGGCACATTGGTACTTAGGACTAAAATCCGAGAAATAAATGGAAATGAGCGTTTGGTTTCAGGTTTTTCACAAAAGGAACGCAAGATAAGTAGTCGCAGTGAATATGATGCTTGATATCATGAAACTAAGAGTAACCTATCTTAAATGTTTCAGCTAAGGAAAAACGGCGAGATTTGAATCTGTGTAGCTATTTGCTGCAAGTGTGGAGCGAGGCTGGTTTCTTCCAAATTGCAACGGGTTGTTGATGCTCCTGGCGGCGCTGTTGTGAGCGCTGTCTCGCGCTGATTACTGAGTCCACCTGTGCATGGTCGAGCCCCTACAGGATTGGCATAAAGCTTTCAGTCGTTAATATTTTATTTATTTCAGTACCGAATACACATTAATTAAGTAAAGAGAACTTTGTTAGGGTTGGTGAAAGATACAATTGTAATATGGTATTCTTCTGGTTCACAACACCATTAAATGTAGTGCAACCTGCGCAACAGAAAGATCAACCTACCCGTGCTGCTACGTATTAAGAGATATTCACAAGAGACTAAATGGTCATGGTCACTCTAGCATGAAACTTGTCCTTTACTACATTCTGTTTTTCATACGTGTTAAGATGGGCATGTAAAATCCTTGAATATAATATTGGCGTTTCCTACGTAGTTGAAACTCTTTAGCGCTTTTACTGCGAACTTCAATGATGGCGTATATGATTGCAGATTGTTGCAAAGTAGACTGAATGATAACTTAATATCTTTAATTGATGAGCAAGAGTAACTGCATATTTAAATAGTAACATTATTTCATTTCATGTTTTGCCTACATAACTTTTTGACAATATTTTGATAGGGGTTGGGTTATTATAAAATTGCCATCCCTATGATTTGATATGTCACATGTTTTGACGTAAGTATTAAAATCTGTCGAAGTGACAACTGACGACAAATATGATGAAAAATAAATTTTGAAATGTCATTCTCCTATTGTGTTGACTACAGACCACTCTCTTACAGACTTACTCACTTTAAAAGAGTTGAATTTGAATATTATATTTGATTCGTACTACAAATAAAATTAGCGTTAGAATAAATGTAATAAGATATAATATTATTATTAGTATTTATGTTATGGGCCACGATGCCTGAAATAAAGATTTATTATTATTATTATTATTATAATGAATGCAGTAAAATAAGGTTGGATCCTAAATTCAAAAATCCATTTCAAATCATTGTGTTTCTTACTTTCTCGCTAATAATCGGTGCCGTTTCTTAAATTCTAAAAAGGGCAAAATTTTGAAACAGGATTTGTTGGTATGATGACGAGATGAGTTGTTGATACGACGTCAAGCTTTGTATCTTTCTTTTTATTAACTAATGCAAAAGTAAATTGATTAATTGATGTGGTGCTGATGATTATTTGTTGATTGAATTGAAATTTAACGATGAATGAATAAACCACGCTGCGGACTAATCATATGTAGGGTTCTAACTTGTTATGTTATGAGATAAATTGTTTAACCAGTATGCTTAGTTGACTTCCTATTAAGCTTGGCTTAATAAGGGCTCTTTATCTGTAACAGCCGTGACTGTTTAAATTGTCTGAAGGTCAAACTATTAAAGTAGAAATCAATGCAGCATTTCGCATGATGGTGTTGAGGCAGTTGGGCCAACACAATGCTTAGTGACACTTGGGTTGGGAACGCAAAAAAAAAGGCGTGTCCTGTGTGAGAACGCTCGAGTGAGCATGTATGTGGATCCGAGAGAGATCAGTGATATAAGTGTACCAAGCAAAGTGATTAATTTGTTGATTTAAAAATAATTTGATGATGATGATCAACCTTCAGCCATTTTTCTGTATGTTGAACTGCGCCATTAAGTGTACAAATCCAGGTTGGATATTGCTTAAACTGTGTAAATACTGGTTAGACAATAACAAAAAGTATCTTAATTCTGGTTAATAAGAGCGGTTTAAAATATCTTGAAGGTGATTTTGATGTTATAATTTGATGTTATGTTAATTGTGGTTTATCTTTAAAACGAAAGTAGAGCAGTATTAGGAGACGAGAGGGTTAAACTCCCTTCATTTAATTTATTGAGGAATAATTGAGTTTATTGAATATAGTTGATATGGGAGTTGTGAAATTTTATCGGGGATTACGAGCATACACACACATACACTTCCCTCACTTCATGAAGTCAGAATAGCCGAACGAAGTACTGTGCTGATTTTGTCTTTACAGAATGATCACACGAGGACGTGTGAGTCGTCAGCGATGGCCGCAACAGTGAGAGGAACGGACGAGATTCTTAGATTCGGTGACGACGCCGCGACGTACCAAACGATCGACGCGAGACGTAAAGACTTTAAAATCGTGCAAATAATAATTTAGTAGTTCCGTAACAAAAAAGTGTTGTTATGGAGTTTCTTGCGCTGCTTCTTCTCCATAACTAGAACACATTGCGAAGCAGTAGTAATGCTAAAAAATGAACTGATGCTATTTTTGCGGGATTTCGGGTAACAAAGAGCTTTGTTGTAACCTTTGGCAGTAAAGTAAAGGAAAGTTTATGAGAATGCCTGTAGGTCATGTACCAGTCGATGTTGATATTAATAATGATTTTGCTGGTGAATAAGTTAAGATAAAGAAGACTCGAGTCAGTAACTTTGTAGCGCCAGTGGCAATTACGATCGAAGTGCGAATCGTGTTTTGCTCTGGTATGATATGTGTATGGTAGCAACGGAGATTGCTGGTTGGCTTTGAAAGCCGTGGAGATTGAAGGACTTACTCGAGATCATTGAGAATGTTTGTTAATGCTTTTGATAATTGAAGTTAACGACTATGGTACGTGGCTCAGGATTATTATTCCAAATTCGTAATTGTTCTTGGAGATCCTTGTTTATGTAACGTTTGTTAAATATGACGCGATTTAGTACGATTCACACACGAGGACGTGTGTCTTGTCAGTATGGCCGTATCGGTGCAGTCTAAAATAAGTTCGTAATAATCTTTGAAATTAAGAAAAAGGGAACTGTCAAGAAGACAGACAGATTGAGAGTATCGCGAATCAAAGTAAACAACTAAATAACGTTGAATTGATAAAATCGGGTGTTATCAGGCAATAAACGGATAGTATCCTTGTGCCTGTCGAATTATGGGTTTTATTTAGTATCCTGGTAATCCTGACACATAAGTACGCCCACAGAGAGAGATCTATGTTCATAGTACTTTGATACATGGTTTGCAGAGATGATCTGAGTTCACACCATAGCACCTCCTTCTGCTAAATGTATATTATTTTTGTATAGGTTTCAATGGCAGATAGGGGCGCCGTATAAATCTCGCCCAGGGCGCTGATAGTCCTAAAACCGGCACTGTTCATGGGCGACGATAGCCACTTCCCACCAGGTGGTTCGTCAGCTCGTTTGCCGGCTATTTCTATAAAAAAACTCGGGAATATGATTATAATGTGAATCTCCAATTTTCGAGGGAACGAACACATAAATGATGAGTAACACGAGAACAAACATTTTATGATCTCCCACGTACGGGAATCGAACCCAAGATCCCTATCAGTCAGCGTGGCTACCATAAAGGTGGCCAATGCAGAGAGAATGCAGTTACGCAAAAAATAAAGGAAGACTTCATAACGAAAGTCTCGTGCAACTTACAATTAACCTAAAAATGTTTTTGTTGTCATTGCCAGGCTTTTGCACGATACATTTATATAACGACTGGCATATTTTTTGAATACGCGCTATATAAGATATTTTTTTTGCGCCATTTGAAAGCTGTTTCTCGAACAGTTATAAGGGAACATACCAAAACCACGTGCCTCATTTAGGGGGGGAGGGGGGTCTTCAAAACACCACGATTGGTCACAGAGGGGAGGGGGGGGTTTAGGTTTTTGTCACGTAGTCAATATTTTAGCAACCATTGCGCCACAAAGTCGTCAAATATAAGCAAAATTATTATTTTTTAACTCTGTTTTTGCAAAAAAGTATTGAAAACCGTATTTATCAATTACCACGTGAAAACTAGGGGGGAGGGGGGGGGTCTTCTCATATACTACGGATGGTCACGAAGGGGGGGGAGGGGGGTAAAAAGTTTGAAAAAATGGGTTACGTGGTTTTGGTATGTTCCCTAACTGCTAAACGCACAAAAGTGTATTTTATACATTGTGAGATAAAAGTCTGCTTACGAGGTTGAAGACCGAGTCCGGCACCATGGTTTCGTCGAAACCCGAAGTTCTGAGAGAAACTGAGAGATTCTACGGACGGTTGTATACCTCCTCTCAAGCTCCACCTCCTCGCGATGAGAGTGACAAGCGAGCTAAACTGACCCGACACTACACAGAGGATATCCCGGACGTCAGCCTGTATGAGATTAGAGAGGCTCTCAAACAGCTTAAAAACAACAAGGCACCGGGAGATGACGGAATCACAACCGAGCTTCTAAGAGCTGGAGGGAAACCCCTTCTAGTGGCGCTCCAAAAACTGTTCGATTCCGTCATTAATACTGGAACTACCCCGGAAGCGTGGGGCAGAAGTGTGGTGACGCTGTTCTTCAAGAAGGGCGATAAAACCCTTCTGAAGAACTACAGGCCCATTGCACTTCTGAGCCACGTTTATAAGCTGTTTTCGAGGGTCCTCACAAATCGCATTGCGCGCAGGCTTGACGACTTCCAGCCTCCCGAACAAGCAGGATTCCGAAAAGGCTACAGCACCATAGACCATATACACACACTGCGGCAGATTATACAAAAGACCGAGGAGTATAATTTGCCATTGTGTGTTGCCTATGTGGACTATGAGAAAGCCTTTGATTCTATCGAGACCTGGGCGGTACTAAATTCTCTCCAGCGGTGCCGGATCGACTACCGGTATATCGAGGTGTTGAAATGTTTGTACTCATCTGCCACCATGTCCGTCAGACTACACGACACGGCAACGAACCCCATCCAACTGCAGAGAGGTGTCAGACAAGGGGATGTCATATCCCCAAAACTGTTCACCGCTGCGTTGGAAGACGTGTTCAAGCTGATGGAGTGGAAAAGACGTGGCATTAACATCAATGGCGAATACATCACACACCTGCGATATGCAGATGATATAGTCATCCTGGCGAGTTCCCTGGAAGAACTTGGTACAATGCTCGGGGACTTGAACAGCGCCTCACAACGGGTGGGTCTTAAGATGAACATGGACAAGACGAAAATCATGTCGAATGTCCATGTCACACCCGTACCGGTTGTTGTTGACGGCGCTGCTCTCGAAGTTGTAGACGAATACAATTACCTGGGACAGGTGATCCAGATGGGTAAGTCCAACTTTGAGAAAGAAGTCACTCGTAGAATCCAACTCGGATGGGCTGCGTTCGGGAAACTGCGTCATATCTTGTCGTCCAAAACACTACCTCAGTGCCTGAAGTCGAAGGTATTCGAGCAGTGTGTGTTGCCAGTGATGACATACGGATCCGAGACGTGGTGCTTTACTATTGGCCTAATCCACAAGCTCAGAGTGGCGCAGCGGGCTATGGAGAGGGCTATGCTCGGTATTTCTCTACGTGATCGAATCAGAAACGAGGAGATCCGTAGACGAACAAGGGTAACCGACATAGCTCAAAGAATTAGCCGGCTGAAGTGGCAATGGGCTGGCCACATAGTGCGAAGGACCGATAACCGTTGGGGAAGAAAGGTCCTTGAATGGCGCCCACGTCTCGGAAAAAGGAGCATAGGACGCCCCCCGACCAGGTGGACTGACGACCTGAAGAAGACAGCGGGTATCCGCTGGATTCAGAAGGCTCAGGACCGGTCAGAGTGGCGCAAATTAGGGGAGGCCATGTCCAGCAGTGGACCTCCAAAGGCTGATGGATGGATGGATGGATGGAGATAAAAGTTTTTAGAAATATTATAATAAAGAAGAGGATTTTCAAACAAATAAATTGTTGAGTATATTTCTGTTGCTTCAGTTTACAAAAACGCACAGAATTTTATAGTAAAACTACATATTTTGTTATGTGGGCTATTAAATAATGTTTAAAATGTAATAATAATATTTTATATAATATAATTATGAAATGAAATAAGTTTTATTCGAGAAAGGTTTGTTAAAAACGCTTTTCGAAAGTCACTGTACGTCATCGCTTCAACAAATCCCTAACGTGAGTGATCCTGAGAGAAGAAGCGGCAAGAAACTACCGAATTTTTTTTTCCTACGCACAGTTACAGATAGCATTTAAAACTACGGCAATCCTATTGTATTAATACATAATATAATAATATAAGTATAATAGTATGTGAAAGTTTGTGAACATGTTAGGATGTTAAGATATTTGTATGTTTGTTCCTCAATCACGCCGTAACTACTTAACCGAATTGGCTGAAATTTGGAATAGAGATAGCCTCTACTAACCTATATATCAACACAAAGGCTACTTTTTATCCCGGAAAAGTTCAGGGAGTCCTTTTTTCCCATTCACATACACATTTTAACCGAATTCAATCAGTTGAATTGAAAGCAACTTAATTTTTCAAAATTCATTGCAAATGTGAATCCATTTACCAAATCGAAAGATTGTATTTGTGTCTGTCTGTGGCATTGTAGCTCCTAAACGAAAGGACCGATTATGATTCAGTTTTTTGTTTGAAAGCTGACGTTATCGAAATCTCAGCTAAGGGGCATTGAAGTATAATGTCATAGAACAGACATCTCGAACAAAATGTGTGTCCCGCCGGGAGGTTCGATTTTCACAATTGAGCCCCGATTCTCCTTTCAAAATGGAACGAATCCATTGAAGATTGAAGCCACGTGGCGCAAATGCATTGGGACATACATGGTTTTCGCGGTGTCGGTTCTATACGCTATGATGATTAAGATTTAACACAAATAATTTTAGGCTAGACCTTCCGTATTTTCATAAGACTGTGCAACTTATGGTCTAACTAGTACGAAAAGGCCCTTAGCCATAGAGTAGAAACATTGAGATGGCGAGTTTCGACTAATCAAAAGTTGCTCCCCACGGCAGCCTCGATTGCTAGACTCCTAAAAGTTGCGATTAGTTGGTTATTGTTAATTTACCGGGCTTAGCTTAGTGGATTTGTTTTGTTTACTTATTATTTAGTTGTTGCTCAAATTGGATTAGTCAACCAGACCATTTATTCAGTAACCTTTTTGATCATACGCTAATTTATTTATTTATTTATTTATTTATTTACCTGAGAGTCTATGCTATGCTATGCTGAGTCTGATGTCTATGCTGAGTCTATGCTATGAGAGAGAGCGTCTATGCTATGTTTTAACGGTACAAGCGCGTGTACACACTTTAAAAAGATAATCATAAAGAATGGTGATATGATTTAGTAGACATACCTACATTACATAACCAAAACTAGAAAAGATAAATATCTGATATTTATGCACCGAGTGTTCATGATTTCTATCTATACAAATAAATAAAATTGGAGTGTCTGTTCGTAATATTAAATAAGCGCATTTTACTAAGTGCATTTCGATGTATACACCGTACATATACCAAAACAACATTTTTTACAATTGTTGTCTGTCTGTCTGTTTGTTTCGGCTAATCTCTGAAATGGATGGCCCGATTTTTACGGGACTTTCACTGGCAGATAGCTGATGTAACAAGGAGTAACTTACGCTACTTTTATTTTAGAAAAAAGTTTTAGAAAAAAAACGCGATACGAAGTTCGCTGGGTCAGCTAGTTTAAAATATAAAACTGGTCAATGATTCCAGCGACACCTATCGCATCCAGCTTTTAGTCTTTTCGCCTTTTGAAAATCATGTCGTCATTCCGATTCACCTCTATCCTCCATGCGATACACGACGACCAGACTCAAAACTCCAAAGGAAATTAAAAATCTAACTTAAACATAACCATAGCTCAACTTAAGTCTCAATCTCAAATCCTTTACCTCAAAACATCATCCTTGAAGTATTTGTATTTTTAACCGACATCAAAAAAGGAGAAGGTTCTCAATTCGACTGAATTTTTTCATGTTTGTTACCTCGGATATTTCAGACTCAGATCTTTCGACTGGGGGAACAGATTTTGATGATTCTTTTTTTTATCAAAAGCTATTTGTCATGTGGTCCCATTTAAATTTTATCGAGATATGACAATGGAATCCACGAGAAAACAATATAAGTCTTAAAGCATTAAGTATGTGCACGACAAATGGACGAATAACTCAATATCATGCCATCCGATTTCGATGATTATTTTTTTAATGTTATTGGAAAGAATGTACGTACACTTCATTTGAAGTCGGTTTTTTTGTTAAACTTTTAGATTATGAGATTTAGGACTGGTTTCACCAAAGTGGAGTAGATGCGAATACGAGTGGCGTAGCGGGCAGAACTTTTCTCATGCTCAGCGGAGACGTAGCTAGTCTGTCGCGCCAATGCGTCGCTATAGATCAGAGGTTCCCAGACTTTCTTTCTCATAGACCACTTTCAAAATTTTGCTGGTTCCGGTGAACCGCCTGCAGCTACAGTTCTACCATATTCCCGAACTCGACCAACCACGAATTGATAGTTATTGACAAAGAAGTGAGAATTGATTAGTTAATTTATTAATTGATTGTGCTGTGAGTGGATGTCAAAAAATTTAACTTTGCCAACTTATTTTTTTTGACATCTACTCACAGCACAAGGAACCAATCAATTCTCACTTATTTCATTTTGAAAACTCCCCATTCGGAGTTGTAAAATTAAAAATAAAAATTGTAAGATATATTTTTTGTCACGCCATCGCCAATGACCTATCATAGACCCTAGTCTACCCCATCGAATCTCCCGTTTACTAATGGGAACTAAGGTATAGATCGAACACCGCTTAGGTCGCACATTGTATGAAATTATCGCTCCCCATTGTGCTGTCTTTACCTGACCAGGTATTAGAAATAAAACACAAAATGATTTTCAGTACTACAACACCCCCACGCACCTTGACGACGGGATGGTGAAAACCGGCCCTGAAACACAACACAAAAACATATACAATTCTTACACACTTCCACTGACAAAGTTCCACGAAAAGGTATAATTTTCAATTCAAAAGAACCTCCTTATTTTCACGTGGCCATGTTTCCTTTCACATTCGGCCGGTTTATTATATTACGGCAATGAGGCGTCCAGCGATGCTTCATTACGACTCTTCAGCTTGCTTCTCACGCCCAGCTTAATTCCGTTAACTGTTTTCGTGGTACACAAACGGAATTTCCGCAAGTCGGTATACTCCAGACCTCACATTTCATACTTATTTTGCTCCCCTCTAGTACTTCATTTACTCGTTTTGACAATAAAGGTTTTCGCGCACGAAATTTTAAAACAGTGGAAATAACTTTCAAGCACGTACAGACTCGCGTTGCCTCGTTTGTCTTTTGTTCGCTCAGAGATGAGTTTTAATTATTTTTATACAGGCATTAGTCTTCTTTGTATTTTACCTTGGATAAAGGAGAACCCCAATTTTCGGCCTCGAACCATATGTAATCTGTGCTAGAACATCGGACTAGACAAGAGTAAACTATATACCAAAAAATTCGTCTTATTTATAAGATAAACATATTTAAATCTTAGCTTCAGCTGCTGTTGCCAAATGAACTAAATAATGCAAAAAAGTTTTCACAGTATTTACCTCATTACATACGATTTTATAATCGATTGAATCGATTGATATTGATCGATTGATTGAACATAATAATTTAATTTATGTATTATTTATTGATTATAATTATAATATTAATTTATTTTTTACATATTTTCGTATTCCATATAAATCAAAACTATGTAATATATTATAATTACCATTTTTAATCGTTACGCTAATTTTATTAAATTACATTTCGAATATTTTGACATCGATTAATCGATTGACAACAAAGATGATGTAATCCCTATTAATGTCATTTTGGTAACCATAGTATTTATAAATAACACCACTGTATTGTCATATTTCTCATCGATCTTTCATCTTTCTACGCGTGTTTTGAATATTTTTACTATCAAATATTTTCAGCGTATTTGGAGTCTTATTTACTATTGAAACTCATCGACACGCACACAGTGATTTTAATTTGCTTTCGTACTTGTGTTTTGGTGAATGTGTTTCGCAGTTTCGCTACAATTTCTTGCAAACCAATACTATATGAATATGGACTCCTTAATCGCCTGTTTTGTGACTGACAAAGGTTCAGAATAAGTCCTGAACACTGGATAACGTACCCTATACATCTTTCGAAGATCAGGAAGTTGCTGTGACCATACTTACAATGAGTATATTATGGTATCTTGATTGGGCTAACGAAATATAACGCCTCCTGCACAACTACACGAAATATTAATAATGATAACTAATAAAATCTCTTGAAATATGCAATAGCTTTTATTATACAACCTTTTTATGACATTCGTTTTGGGTGAAAACCATTGAAGTAGTAGATATTATAATAGACACCCGCCAACGTAAGTGTAACATACATATTAAATAGCACTGTGACACGAGTATGACAATCATAACCTATAATTAAGGTGATTCATTCTAGGATTTCCTTAGTTGGCCATTGCTGGCAGCCGTGAAAATTGGAGAAATTGAACTTTTTGCAATAATCTAATTAACAGCCAATTTCCAGTCTTGTCTCCTTAGGCCTGAGTTTCTATGGAAACTGGGGTTCTCCTTTAGGTGTCCGTAAGCAGTGACTGCCAGCCGATTCGATCGAAGCCAGACTCCAAGGCCTTCGACATGGCTTAGCTAACTTACGAAAACAATCAGAACCGACGGATTCACGTGCCCTCTAAAGCACGAAAGTACTTAAAAAAAATTGCCTCTACCGGTCATCATCAACTACCGACCGCACACGCTTTTCCATAACTCGGTGGATCTCTTATAATGACACAAGCCGCCGGGCTATGCTATGGTTGACTGACGGGCAACGATATTTATTTACTACGACGATTTTTAGTATTTCTGTTACTAGTACAATAAATTTAATCTTATTTTATTTGACAGGATAATTAAAATATCCCCTAAAAGGATTAAAAAGTATACAAATTAAATTAACATACCTATTTCCTGATATAAATAAGTAGCAATTGCCATAAGTAGCAATTAAAATCTTTAAAAATTAAATATAAAATAAAGACATTACCGTCTAACATTCTTGCTAAAGTCATAAAATCACCGTCTTTCAAATATATTCCGTGTCAATATGACTTTCTGCCACTTTGCTTAACCAAGTTACTTTGAGATTCGTTCTACTCGATTCTTTGCTTTCATCCAGTACTGAATAGACAGAAGTCGAAAGAAAGTTTATCTTTCATAAAACCTAATGTATCGTAGCGGATGACAATATTTCGACAGTGTTCGAGTATTTCGATTGCCATGCATTCATAAGTTAGTCGTGTATGGCAGGCTTAATTCGTTTTTATGAGCGTCGCCTTAATAGGCGTACAAAGCCGTTTGTGAACAACAATCTGATGAAGTAAGTCCTTGCCGTATGGCAATTGTGTTGTTCTTTGCCAAACGAGCAGACAAGCTACTTGATGGACGACCAAAATTGAAGCGAAAGCTTGCACTTCGATTTTAAAACAAAAACACAATTTTCCACATAGTGTCATGTATATTCATGTAAAAGTAAGGTCAGGATTACTGGGGATTAAACAAGGTTTGGGATTTAACAAGTGTAGGGAAAGTACATTTGGACCTATATTTTTTATCTAAACCGACAAACGAATGACCTTTACCCATGGTCTATAGCCTTTAAACTCCTAATTTACGTCCAGATAAAGTTGGCTTATACTCCAACAACTTAGTAACACAATGCATTGCCAGAATATACCTTCAAAGATACAGCATCAAAAATCCAATTCCAAAATCAATATGGGCTTATACTTGTTCTCAAAACAAAGGTAGATAAAGTTAAAACAGCGATAGGTTGTATTGTACAATCTCTGTTACATAACTCGCAGTGATAAGTCTGTCAGTCGACAGCCATAGCTTCGGTTTTATGAATCCAATCCGCGTGTTTTATGTGATACCCAATCACGTAAACCATAGCAGGGTAGAGCTGGCTTATGAATTTTAATTGAAAATCTGTATTTCAAATCGCCGTTTATACGAGGAGGTTGTTCAAATGTGTTGTTATGGCAATTTAGAAATGAATATTCGTTAGAAAATGTATCAGGTGAACAGCTTTATATCAAGTATGTTATTATCCTATAACTAACTTATAAAAACAATAATTTTGTTATTAAGTCATTGTATCATTACTCAAACGACACACATTTTTCACGCCGAAAATCACAACAAAATCAATAATTGCCTAAGTACTGTAAATTCAGGGAGTTGAATAGGAAATGTAAAGAATGAAGCTTGTAAAAATTCAACTAGTGTGCGGTCACAAAAATTGTTAAGAGAATTAAGGTATTAACGGAACGTGAGTCGCGAGCTGACGAGCCTTAATGAAGCATATCGCTGTGAGTACCCATTGTAACTTAATAAAGTGGGTAGTAGTAGTGATATATGTAGTAGATACATTTTACATTTTGGGGGATATTTTAACCATGCTGCTTAAAGTAGATTTTCTTAAATCTTTTATATGAATGAATGAATGTTTTTTGACTTAATTTGTGGTAACAAAGGGGACATCTTATATTTGGCTTCCCAAAAATGTATATCAAAATAATATGACAAGCAAAATTCTAATTAGTACAGTGAATACAAGTCAAATTTTAATAAACATAAAAAAATCGGATGGGGCAATACTCTTATTTGTAATAGGGTAAGTTGAGGCAAAACCATACTATAATGAACTTCCAAAGGAAATTAAATCTACGAAAATTTTTAATTTGTTAATTTTTTAAAAACTATTAAAACATCACATATTTCTCCATTACTGAGTCCGTTCCTGTTACTTATTCTTTAGGAACCCTAAAAGCTAAAAACTGAGTATACATATTATACAAATGTGTATACTCTATACATATTGCACCGTCACCTATTGCAATAACTCCAATCAATATTTGCAACAGCTGCTTTTAATTAATTCAGCGAATAACACTGATTATAATCATTGCAATCAATTCAGCAGACTAGGAACTGATCTGGTGCTAGGAAACAATTTGTACATACACTATATGAATTACAAACATCTTCTTCGATTATTATAACTTTTTACATAATAAAAAATATCACGATAAATTGAAATACATTGTAAATCTCTTTTATGAGCGCCTATTACAAAAGTTTTCTTGCCCCAGACGTTCTAGGTAACAATTTAAATTTATATTTATTTACTGTCTGTGCATAACGATACAGTATTAAATGCGTTTTTATATTTACAATGTACATTTTATAATTAGAATCTTTATATTTACAAGCTAAACCCGGCTACGCTTTTCTCAGGCAATGGTTATATGCCAATTTCCTATCCCCTTGGGAATGATGATAAGTGGCGATGTAATCTTTAGTAGAATTTAAGCGCGCTTAGTAAAAGTTCACTCATAACTAAGTTTGAAGACACCCACATCATTTCTTCATATATTAGCCGAAAAACAACTCTATCAGGTAGCGAGTCTTTACAACCAACGCGCACCCTCAGTGCAAAAAAGGGATAAGTTGAAAATTGCAATTTTGCGGAAAAGCAAAAATACTGTTAAAATATCAGTAAGTAGTC
>CAWVQL010000246.1:0-22295 GCA_963932265.1 Thymelicus lineola | reverse complement strand
AGGTCCGTGCTCGTGATGATAAAATTAATAACATAGCTTTTCATTTTTGTTGTAAATAACATAAATCACTTCATTTTATATACGTTAGAAGAGGTTATGAAATCGTGTTACTGGTGATTTAAAATTTCGTTTATAACATTTAACGTACAATATTAAAAATTAAGATACTATGTTTCATATGAATTAGCTATCCATTTCTGAGTTCATATTTACCCTCATACTTACTATGGTTTGAAGGTGTGAAGGAGGAACAGACTTAACAATATTATACTCTTTTATTCCTAGTTCTGGGTTACGTTATTATTTAAAAATAGAATAATAAATAAATTATTGCTTAAACTTTGCCACTAGCCAGTAGTAAATAGCAAGATTATTGAACACTAAGGAATAATAAATTAGTTATTTGAATACAACATTCATTAAGAATAATATATTACCTCCCGAAATGTGAGTTTCTTTGTTAATTTAAACTTTTGGTAGATAAATAATCTCTCCATTAAATATTGGACGTTAAAATTAATTGACCTCTTTGGAATTAATAAAAAGATGATGGATACAACACTATTAAACGACAAAAGTGTTGACAACATTTATTTTGACAAAAAATGTCGATTTACCAAAGAACCTAAGGTCAATTATTTATAGGTAAAATAGACAAAAAATTAAGCTGGCAATAAATCAAAATTGTTTTGACAATTTTATACAATATTATTGTACTTATTATACAAAATGCGTATTATAGAAATATATTATTATATTTTTTGTATGCAAGTAAATATTAAGAAGTTGTATTAACTTAATTTAAAAAAAACTGTAACTACAATGTGTACGGAAAAACACGATGTATTTTACTGAAAATTGGACAAAAATTGATGGAATAATCTCCAGAATAAACTCCAAGTTTTGCTCGAAACACTCATAATATGTCGCTTACAAGATTAGGGGTCTATTCACAATTACGACAACGAAACGACGTCGCGTCGTAACGACTAAATGTAGTACATTAACTACAATTTAGCAGGCACTTTGTAGTTATAGAAATGCATTGCTTTTTTTACACGGACAACTATTGCTCAACATATTTTTGTATTTGCAACAACGCAGCGCAACGAATCTAAAATTCTTCTAAATCGATTTTTATACGTATTTCAGGAACGCGTCGGAAATGCCTTTGATATTACAAATATATATTTCGTTTGGGGCCACTAAATACCAGATTTGCAGTAAAACTACCTCTAATATTTTTATTCAAATTGGTTTTATAAATATATTTTCTGGAAGTCAATCTACACCATTGCTTCAACAAAGCCCTACCATGAGTGAAACAGGGAGAAGAAGCAGCAAAAACTCCTGAGTTGTTTTTTTTTCTATTCACAGTTACAGATAGTTCATACCACTTAATTTATTACAACTACTTAAATAGATTATGAAACTCATATCCAAGCGGTCCCGTGTTTTAAATAATCATCTAATTTGTAATAACCTTTCGTCGTTAGAACACTTATGACATGAGTTTTCAATTTATAGTGTAGCATCTCTGTCCATTCTAATGGAATTTTTAGAGAAATTTTACATATTCTACCCATGAACTACTGTCGTCGCGATATCGTGTCGCACATATTAAAATACACGTACTCGTATAGCAGCCGATATCCACTCCAAGGTCGGTAAATTTACGATTTAACAAGATTATGCTAATGAGATAGTGTCCACTATCATTTCTCACGCGGCGACATCCAGTCTAGCTCTCGAGTCGTTGACCGTAGAAATTAAAAAACAGAAGTCTTATCTATGTTGTAGGTATTTATGACCAGATTGCTATAGTTCGATACTGTTAAATATTTCTCGCTCGTGATAATATTCCACCTGTTCTGTTGGTAAAACATTGGAAATACTGTGGGATTCTACTTACGTTGTTTTGTTTTGGGTTTTCACTGTTAGTGTTTTTTTTTCTAGTCTAGTTACAAATTTTTAATAATCTAAAATATAATTCAGCGTTTTTGATTTGAAGGATTTTTGATTTGAATTTCGCAGGCCTAAGATAATACTTTTCATAGAAGCACTGTCTTGTCTGAACAATGTAAAAGTGTAGCAATTTTGGTACACAATGTATCTATCTAAATATAACTGATTTGAAATAAAAAAGAACATTAGTTAGCGAGTTTTCAAGAACTTTACACAAGATAAACTGTAGCTTCGTTCGTTGATACAACTGAAATAATAAAATTATTATTATTATTATGTTCACTTACTAGTAAATAACTGGTAATAATTGAAAATCGTTAGAAAGGTACTTACGATTTACAGCATATCTAAATCTAGATTCATTAACCACTGATCTGTCATTGCATTTTACAACTCACCGTGATCTTAAATAAAAATTATAGACACACTAGCTGTTACCCGCGACTTCGTACGCCGAAAATAAAGATCCCTTCATTATAAAACATGTTTTTCATAAACTGACAGCAAACTTGTCCATACTATGAAGAGAGGAGACCCGTGCCTTGTAATAGTCCATTATGGGTTGAAGCTAAAACACCTATACTTAGTACATATATCGTATTATGTAAATGAGTAAAATATTAAACAAATCTTTAGTGTTGATAATGAAATGATAAAGTTACGATCTGATATTGTAGCGTGATTGGTAGTCAGCAAGATACTAAACTCTTCACCAAAATTACAGCAAAAGTGACATGTTCTTAGAACCCATTAATTACCCTTCGGGAGAAGCATTCATAGCCCGGGCGCAGCGGCTTGTGTCGGTTCTAATAGTAATCGACGAAGTTAAACAATAGCGAGCGCGGTCGGTAGTTGGATAGGTGACCGCTAGTGGCAAAAAATTCTTGAGCTCTCCGAGCTTCGGAGGGCACGTAAAGCTGTCGGTCCCGGTTGTTGTCGTAAGATAACAGTCGTTATGACATATTGAAGGTCCTCGCCCGGCGTAATGACTTCCGACACTTGGGTTGATTTCTAATCCCTCCATCAATCCACACTGGAGCAAAGTGGTGGAGTTTGCTCTAAGCGTCCTCAAGAGTGAGTGCTCAGTAGTGAGCCATTAATGACCCACCCATAGGAAAGGTCCCAAAATAATTGAACTTTTTAGAATTTAGAGTTTTATCTAAATAAGGGCCTGAGAGTTTTTGAATTTTAAATTTACATTGTAATTTTACAGAATACACAAAAAACATATCTTTCTTTTCTTTTTGGGCAGCAGCAAATCAGTGATTCCTTTAGCGTTGCTAATGTACATTGGCGAAAGTGACCACTTACCATGAGGTGACTCATCTGTTCGTTCTACAACTTCTTACTCCAAACTTACTCTAAACTTACAACCTCTAGTTTTAGCCCTTAGCGAATGTATTACCAAACAATCATGTTACAGTTATTTTTGTTTTATGTAAGATTAAATACTAACTACCAACTTTCACAGTTTTAACTTAAAAAACCGGGCAAGTGCGTGTCAGGCCACGTGCAATATAGGGTTCCAAAGTAGTAAGTTTATTGACTATTACTCATTCACTACTTATGCTAACAAACCTATTTTTGAGAATTCTTTCACTTGTCCAACTCCAACCGTTTAGCCGTCGGGGGGACACTTGACTTGGGTACCCAAAATTAGCACTTTCAAGCCAAATATTTCGCAAACGGAACCCTACATCCAAAAATGGTCTCAAAAGACCCATAATATTTTTGAAAAAACTTTTCAACGATACCCCACACACTATAGGGATAAATAAAAAAATAATCCTCACGTTACCTGTAGTGGAGGTACCCCAAAAAAAATTATTATCAGTAGTTTATTCTACGATTTTGGAGTTTTAATAAATATGACGGACGGATATGACGAAACTATTAGGGTTCCGATTTTACTTCAGAACCCTAAAAATGACGAAGTTTCGTATAAACATTCCCTGAATGAACCCTTTAAAGGTTGATTTTTCAAATTATGTTAAAGTTAATTTTTGTTTATAACAGTCGAACTGAGAACCTGCTACTTTTTTGAAGTTGGTTAAAAAACTGGCTAATAGCATGTCAGGTCACTGGTAATATAGGGTTCCGAAGTTCTAAGTTTATAGAACTCAATAACTATGTATGCTAATATAGCCATGATAGTTTTCCTTTTGAATTCATCTTAATGCTATTGCCATGAATTTTTTTACGTGTCCAACACTTACGAATATTTCGCAAACAGATCCCTCAATCGAAAAATGGACTTAGCAGCTCATATTATTTTTGAGAGACCTTTTCCACGATACCCCGCACTATGGGGTGCGTGACGGAAAAAAAATATCCCCATATTATCTCTAGGAGAGGTAGGTATCCTAAAAACATATTTTTAAAAATGTTATTCTACCAGTTTAAAGTTTAAATAAACATGTATATCCTTGCTAAATTACAGCTTTCTAGTACTAAGGGCCTCTGCGCTATGCTACGGACGGACAGATGGACGGACGGACGGACGGGCATGATGAAACTATGAGAATTCTGTTTTGACTTCGGAACCCTAAAAAGAGTCATAAAAATCGCTTCATAAATAACGAATCTATCAACTACATATAACGAAATTTGACCTTATCCCTATGTATCCTATGTCCTTTCCCGAGCTCAATTCTATATCTGTACTAAATTTCATCAAAATCGGTTTAGTGGCTTGAAAGAGTTATCCCTCAGGAACAGGTCTATTTTCCGGGATAAAAAGTATCCTATGTCCTTTCCCGAGCTCAATTCTATATCTGTACCAAATTTCATCAAAATCGGCTTAGTGGCTTAAAAGAGTTATCCCTCAGGAACAGGTCTGTTTTCCGGGATAAAAAGTATTCTATGTCCTTTCCCGAGCCCAATTCTATATCTGTACTAAATTTCATCAAAATCGGTTTAGTGGCTTGAAAGAGTTATCCCTCAGGAACAGGTCTATTTTCCAGGATAAAAAGTATCCTATGTCCTTTCCCGAGCTCAATTCTATATCTGTACCAAATTTCATCAAAATCGGCTTAGTGGCTTGAAAGAGTTATCCCTCAGGAACAGGTCTGTTTTCCGGGATAAAAAGTATGCTATGTCCTTTCCCGAGCCCAATTCTATATCTGTACTAAATTTCATCAAAATCGGTTTAGTGGCTTGAAAGAGTTATCCCTCAGGAACAGGTCTATTTTCCGGGATAAAAAGTATCCTATGTCCTTTCCCGAGCTCAATTCTATATCTGTAGCAAATTTCATAAAAATCGGCTTAGTGGCTTGAAAGAGTTATCCCTCAGGAACAGGTCTGTTTTCCGGGATAAAAAGTATGCTATGTCCTTTCCCGAGCCCAATTCTATATCTGTACTAAATTTCATCAAAATCGGTTTAGTGGCTTGAAAGAGTTATCCCTCAGGAACAGGTCTATTTTCCGGGATAAAAAGTATCCTATGTCCTTTCCCGAGCTCAATTCTATATCTGTAGCAAATTTCATCAAAATCGGCTTAGTGGCTTGAAAGAGTTATCCCTCAGGAACAGGTCTGTTTTCCGGGATAAAAAGTATGCTATGTCCTTTCCCGAGCCCAATTCTATATCTGTACTAAACTTCATCAAAATCGGTTTAGTGGCTTGAAAGAGTTATCCCTCAGGAACAGGTCTATTTTCCGGGATAAAAAGTATCCTATGTCCTTTCCCGAGCTCAATTCTATATCTGTAGCAAATTTCATCAAAATCGGCTTAGTGGCTTGAAAGAGTTATCCCTCAGGAACAGGTCTGTTTTCCGGGATAAAAAGTATGATATGTCCTTTCCCGAGCCCAATTCTATATCTGTACTAAACTTCATCAAAATCGGTTTAGTGGCTTGAAAGAGTTATCCCTCAGGAACAGGTCTATTTTCCGAGATAAAAAGTATCCTATGTCCTTTCACGAGCTCAATTCCATATCTGTACCAAATTTCATCGAAATCGGTTCAGTGGTTTTGGTGTGGAAGAGTTATCCCTCAGGAACAGGTCTATTTTCCGGGATAAAAAGTATCCTATGTTCATTCCCGAGCTCAATTCTATATCTATACCAAATTTCATCAAAATCGGTACAGTGGTTTAGGCGTTATTGAGTAGCAGACAGAGTTACTTTCGTATTTATAATATTAGTATAGACTACACACTCACTAATTTTATTTTATATTATTATAACATATACATACGTGTTTTATGGTAATTAAATCAATGCGCGTGTTTTATTGGACACTATCGGCTTAAAGACCGAGATGGAATTATGTACTTTAAATGCAGTGACGTTATTTAATTAGCTATAGAGATAGGTTTGTTTACTATAGAAGCACTTATGAAACCATCATGGCTTTCAAACTTTTCACGTCATAGCTTATTCATACTAATTAGGAGTAGGTATACTTTCTAAACTTAAATATAATAAAGAGGAAAGTTTTAATTTTTTGTTTGTTAGTAATGCACAAACTCAACAAGTAGTAAACCGATTTTGAAAATTAATTAAAATCAAATTCATCAAAATTCACCAGCTACGTATCTATTTATTTATGAGTGAATAAATTACTAATTGTCACTTAGGCTATAATCTATAATAATATGGCCTAAGTGACATAGGCTATATTACATTATGATTATAGTAGTCGCAGTATCTCGCTGCACTCGCTGACATATTGCGCGCTCACTCGCAAGGTCTTTGTTCTAAGTGCGAGTGAGCGCGCAATATGTCATCGAGTGCAGTGATATATTACGATTCTATAGTTTTTTTTTCAATTTTTTTATTCTTTTTTAGTGGTTTTAAGCACTAGTGGATCCAGGAGCGGACCAGAATATTCCCCTCCTAAATATGATTATCCGTGACATAATTTATACAAACTAGTTTTTCATTTCCTTTTCCAACACAGATTCAACCCCAAAAAAAAAACTCTGAATCCGCTACTAGTTTTAAGACTAAAAATCTAAACTCGTATAAAAAATAAAATTACCAAAAGCATTCCAACCAGACCATATCGATGAACGCCGTTCGCTACAACGCAAAAATAAGCGACGAAAACACGGTAGTTCTTTGGAAAAAGTAACATGAAAGTAACCAGAGCATTGCCAAAAGGAATGGAATAAAAACCGTATCGGTTCGAGGTTCGATATCATGCTTAGCCATTTGCTAATTAAACCGCAACGGCTTTGTGCGAAGATTTTGTACGCTTAGGACTAGCGTTCATTGTAACGGGCGGACATTTTGCATTTAATAAAATGCGTGACTCGTGGGACATGAAAAAATTGCATATTTTTTCTTAGTAACTTGAACTCCAACATTGAAATATGTTTTTTTTCACTGGCAAAATCACCTCGTTAACTGTTAATGTATAATAGGGAAAGCACAAATTATTACGTAAATCAGTCTGGCATCTTACACGAAACGTCTCACTCGACAAGGATCTTCTTGCAGTCTTCTTAGATACTTATTTTAGTTTTTCTTAGTGTTTTTGTTTCATCATCAACCCTCATTTAGAAATATAGTAAGTTTATGCAACATACCACATTTTCTTTACGATAATTTCTAAATATTTTCAGTAAATCGTTACCGACAAGCCAGTTACAAATTAATTTTAATTTTCTAAAACAGACAAACCAGACCGTCTGTCTTAGTGTGCGGCAACCTTAACGCACACTTTGGTTTAACCATGAGAAACTGTAAAGGCTGCTGAAAGAATTCTCGTTTTTCTCAAATAGTAAATTTCGGTGCATCCCTTTAGAGGATCATCATGAGATGAGATATTTCCTGTTTTCAATACAGGCTTTCGAAAATTAGCAACTAATAGGTATCTAATGGCTGCACATTAATTACATTAGTTCTGAACCCACAGGCTTATTTTTTTAATTTGTTTAAGTGAATTTACATAAGTCATTATCAAAAATAAATGTTAGAAAATCGAAGAGTCATGATATTATTTCTAAAGTATACGCAGTTTCTCGATAAAAGTAAGTTTTGTTTCAGGCGAACTTAAAAAGCCGTAATGCACATATACAGATCAGTGATCACAGAATATGACAGATAAAAAATTAGGGTATTCATCTCTAGCAATGTTGCCAACCTTCGATAAATGTATGAACATTGCACATAATATTCAACAAGTCAACTAAAAATTCACTCATATTTATCTGAGCTACAGTCAACTTCATCGTTAGGAGACAATGGCCAAATCATGATAAAAACTTTTGGACGGCATAGAAACATTAAACCCTTGGTTTTATACCCATTCCTCAGCGGAGCAGTGGGGACTAAAGGTGTTTAACCTTAATAATCTTTAATAAATTTTGGGCTATTAACGGTTAAGCCATTCATTCTGTAACTTTAACTGCATATTTAAACAATTAACTACATCTTACATGTCCCTCAGAATCGTAAAGACCTTATTAAGACATAAACAATACTATGTTATGACCCTCAAAAGGCGATCCAATGATCAAGACATGGGTTTTCTTACCTAACGAATAGGCTGAGAGGTCCTGTTGGTTGGATTAATGAAATAAAGTTTAACAATAAAACTGCGTTAATCGTTAGAAACGAGCAATCAAACATGGCAATCAAATAACTTTGTTGTAAGTTGGTCAGTTGTAAATCGTTTTTCATAGAATTTCTAACGGTATGGGGTAATATTAGATAGCTATTACTGTATAAATTTACCGTTAGCTGTGTTTATGGGGCCTGATGAAATAATTGTTGCTTGAAAGTGTAAAATCCCTATAGGGTGCGGTTTTATGGAGGTCACGTGAACCCCTAATTTGTTTATCGTAAAATTCTGACGTGTTATTACTTTATGAATTATTTGCATTTGTAAAGTGAAAAGAGAATCGTCTATGTTATTTTTGCATTTAAAATTTATTCAGATAGGAGAGACAGATTTTAAACATTATAAATTGATTGCGTGATGAAATAAACGCATACTTATCGGTTAAAATTAAATCTCCGATATATTCTCATCTGCATATAAAATCTTACATATCTTAATACCTTCTTAAATTTTGGGTATTACTTTTACATTTCATCAGTATTACATATTTAAAAACTTAAAATAAGCTCACATTAATTGTGCTGGCAACAATTTGGAGTTGACTGTTATTATTATTTAAAATTATATCGTTTTAAAATCCTTACCTGTAAATCGTAAGTCGGTGTTTTCATATCCACGGATATCAGCAAATTATGTACCTGTAACAATAAATTATACTTAATAAAACGCAGTAGCGACATAATATAATCTACATACCAGTAAAAACAATAGAGCGCACAGTCTGAATTGGCCTAGGGTCATGAAACTTTGCGCAAAGATCCTTACATATTATAATGTAGGAAGGATTTTTGAAAATTCATCACCTGATGGCATTGAAGTATTATTACTAGCGTATAGAACTGACACCGCAAACACCATGTATGTCCCAATGAATTGGCACCAATGGGCTTCAATCTTTAATGGATTCATTCGATTTTGAAAGGAGAACGGGGGCTCAATATTGAAAATCGAAACTCCCGGCGGGACACACATTTTGTTCTAGATGACTGTTCTATGACATTATACTTCAATGTCGGATGGGGCAAAGTATGGTGAAATTTTGGATGAGTATATAGATAATATTTCTGCATACAAAGTCCCCGGTACTAGCTTGTTAGTAAGAAAATATTTTTTTTATGAAACATGTTGACGATCTATCTGATATCAAGTGGCAATCGTCGCCAATTATGCTGGCCATACACGATCAACTTGATCGGATCAAGTATACTGCCAAGTTTGCAGCGGACTTGACGCAGCATCCAGTGAACTAGACGGAATGGCCACGGTATAGCTATCTGGCTATACAGATAATTATGTCATGCAAACTGGATGCTGCATCAAGTTGAACTGCAAACTTTACAAGTACACTTGATAGTGTATGGCCAGCTTTACAACAACACCAAAGGCATCATTGATGCGTTACCAGCTACGACAGAGAGAGCACAAAATATACCTATCTGAATGATTGGACCTATCCCAAAATAACGTGATCAAACTAATCTCCGAGCATTAAGTATAATCATGCAAGCTACACTTTAACATGTATGTGACTTAGCTTCCTTTTTCTATTCTACAAACAAGCGCAAACTGTATAAAAAGCTTGTTTTCGCTAATCACATAATGCGCACTTAAAATATTAGTCGTTCAATCACTCGCCAGTTATGCTTTGAGATTCACCGTGGACATTGTGATCGCGCTACTATCAACTGATTGTTGTACTGGCAGCGACCAGCTATAAGCGATCGACTATTAACGGTTAATTGTGAACGAATGTGATCTGGCTCAAACTACGCTAGGAGCTATTAAAAGTCTTTTATAGTTGATTATATTTTGAGAGCATCAGTATGATCATTTAGTCAGCTGCCAAACTTAACTTCGTGTTTCGGCTAGGATTTGACGGCCAGTTCTTTCTTTATTTTCTTATCACTTACCATATCATTAAGTAAATATTAAAATAACCACAGACTAGATTAGTCTTCTTGTTAATCCATGTTGCTTTATATAGCTTTTAACTGATGACTTTTGATGATTTTATACTTATCTTAGGGTAAGAACAAGTCACTTGCCATAAAAAAGACATTTTTAATGGGTAAATCGGACAGTTCTAATTGTGGTGTCGTGGAAGATGTCCACCATGTACCTACTGGTGGAGAGCATTCGCTTTTAGATCGAGAGGCAATCACTTCAAGTAATTGGTTAGTAACTTAGTACCTAATGTATGTATATTAATACATTGTAATTAATAGTTTGTGTAACGCGATTGAACTGACATGTAAATTAATTACAAAAGTCCGTAAAATAAACGAGAAAAAACCTTAACATCGTGGACTGAGTGCCTGTGTAATATTATACATAATAATAATAATAAATATCGTGAGTAACCGTATTATAATAAAAAGTGATATGATAGTACAATCAATTACTTGCACTATCTCATCGCTGACGAGTCAACAGTCTGGCATCGCAATCGATTCTTGAAGGCGGTTAAATTAAAAAAATATATTAAAAACCACCGCCAGAACAAAGGGACCGCCTCTTTGGCAAAATTCGCAGATTACCGCGGCATCCGATAAACCAATATCGCGTGTTGTCGACTCGGTATGGACTGGCCTGTGGCGTGGAGACCGCAGGTGATTGTTGTCCAAATTAGAGATTGATAGGGAGATTGGGGTAAGTGGAATTGTTGAAACAGTTTTTTTAATGTTTGATATATTTTTTTTGAGAATGCACGTTTGGGAGTAATAATGTTGATTATTCTGCTTGCAATGGATTTAAAATGAATTCAAAATCAAATGCGGAATGGTACAAGTATTTTTTAAGTTGCTTAAAACCAAAAGACAAAAATTAACGTATTTAACATCATCGTACTTTGTCGGAGTCGAAAGAAAATAAAAAAATAAAAGATATGACATACATTTTTCAAAAACATCAACGTTTAGTTCAAGTTAATTATGTTTAAGAATTCTTCCAACTACAGTTCTTGTCATAATCATGTTTGATTTATAAAGCATATAATAACAAATACGCTTCCTTATTTCCACATGAACAAAAAATTCACACACAACGCAACAAAGAGACAAAACCAGACAGGATCGAAACACAACCGACATCTGATCAGGGTTTAATTATTGGATAATTCCCGCAAGAGGCCAGTCCGCGCCGGCGTCACTCGCCGACAGTGTCAAGATGAAAGGGGCCGCCTGCGATTGTCGCGGCATTGTGTCGTCACTCGTTAGTCCGCATTATCGTACTAAGATTTATTTTAACGATTAAACGCGGACAAGGCATAGGCGGTAGCGGGCGGTGACAAGCGACTTTGGATTGATTGACATATAGAATCTATCGGGGTAAGGCATAACACGCATTACGATATTTCACCGAGCGATTTTTTCCGCAACATTCTGTGAGATATGGAAATTGTATGAAGCTGCATGCACTTGCGAAAGAAAATCGTGTTGATTATGATTCAGTACGCGATTTAAAAATCGTCACAAATAAAAATCGCGCGGTGAAAAATCGTAAGCCTAAAACAGTTTATTTTTGTTATATTGTACGTTTAGCATAGATCTTAAAAGTTTAAGATCGATTTCACGCAACTAAAAAACATGTGAAAGTTGAATGAAAATTTAAAAGAAATGAGAATGATAATACAAAACTTTATTTTTTATATTGCAATATATTAATGGTTATTAATTATAATAATATTTTTAGCACATTTCATCTAACAAAGATTGCTTCGATTCTATTTAACTGAGAAAGGTGATAGTTGGATAAAAATTAAAAATAATAATATATTATATGCCCCTGTTGTACTTTAGTGCTTTTTAAGAAGGTTATGGTACGGTGTGGCGGTGCTACTGTGCCTACTTGTATAATCTTTGTTATTCAAATTCTATATATTTGCGGCACCTTCCCAAATATGAAAACAGTTCGGCTCTAGCACTCAATCGATTCAGTCTTATTCTAATCTTATACATAACTATTGTAACTATATGTAACGTGTCTTCTCGCTAATAAAATAATGTACAAACCGAAGACTTATTTCATCATAACGCTACACCCAGAAGATCACACATACATACTCTCAGAGTTAAAGTGGTGACCCCGACGTGATTTGATGATTGCATGCAAGCTGCATATTGAAATATAGGCAATCGGTAAAAACGACAATGTAGACGACGACAGAATTCGTACTTTTTGTACGGAAGATGCAAACAAGCTACCATTGACGATTGCATGCGTAAAGCCTTATGTTCACGTAGACGCTAGTCATACGCACGCTACCGTTAATTGCAGCTTGCTTGCATCTTGCGTAGTAAAAGTACAAAATCTGTCCATGGAGCAGCATCCTCGCGTTTGCTGATTGCCATTGTTTCATAACGAAGCTTGCATACAATCGTCAAATGAAGCGCCATGGACAGTAAGCCTAAGATATGCTTATACGTTGACGGAAGGCCTAACATACCAAATTGTGATTTCTATCTTATCGTTAGATCAACTTTTCATTACTTCAATAAATATTAAAACATATGTCATTCTCTTATGAATTACGCCACACCCGATTAACGATTAACGCTCAAAGGAGCAGTCATTTAACCGCAATTGGATTGTATGTGCATTCGGTTCTAGTAACCACAAGTCAGTATTGTTGAGTAAACAATAGCTATTAATTATTCATAGTCCGTGAGGTGTAAGTTAATTTCTATGGGAATAGAACACCTTGATTTAGTCGGTAATGTGGTTTAGAATCAAAGACATTTTACTACAGTTATACAGATTATAAATATTATTAACTAATTTACAGGTAATGTTAAGAAAACAAACATTAATTTGTAATTTACTATTCAGTTATTAAATTATATTTCTCGTAGTATTATCAGTCATAACTTCACATAAGTAAAATGTTTTTACCTCGGGAATACTGATAATTATTTGACAAAATCTTGGATGAGCAAATATAACATCATTCTGCATAAGTAAGAAGCTTACGCTTCATTTTGTTAAATACGTATGAAATATACAATTCATATCTATCAATTAGCTTGCGATTATCGTAATTAGCATTTTTATTTTAGCAACTTTAAAGAAGTATTTTAAGACGACTTCCTGAGCAGATTTATTTTAAAGAAAACAGCATACAAAAGGATTTAACATATAATTATAGCTTTAATAGTGCTTTTTACGCGCATAAAAATTCAGTGTGAAAGCTGTATACGAGTAAGAACAGTAATTAAGACAATAAAATTTTAAGTTCTTCATAACCTGAATAGCGTTGAATGGAATTAACTTCGTAAACGTAGCGACATCTCCGTATTAATGAAGATTTCCGCAATGACGATAATTATCAAGTTTTTCCTTCACACTTGAATAAGCCATTACTCGTTTATGGAGAAGATTGTTATGGCTTTAGAAGTAGCAAATAACCATGCAATAATACACCCGCTGTAATATAAAAATTTATATAAACAAAAATGTATTAAATGCAAAATTGGTGATCCTTGGTCCAATAGGAATAGGATTCCCTGTGTTGTGAAGAAACATATTTTTTTATTGTAAAAATGCTTGACTATTGTAGTCACCACCCACCTGATGGTAAGTGGCAAAAGTGGTTTTGCCGCTGTGGCGGCTCCTAAAACTACATTTTAGGTATATGAGACATAATGTAAATATGACGCATGAGTCAGCCGCCAAACGACTCGTCGTGTTCCGGCTGGGGGCTTGAACCAGTTCTTTCTTTCTTTTTCTCCTCTCTTTCTTGGCCGGCAACGCATCAGTGATGCCCTTGGTGTTGTTGATGTCCATAGGCGACGATAGCCACTTACCATCAGGTGGATCGTCAGCTCGTTTGCCGACTAATTCCATGAAAAAATTTGAATTAATTCCTCCTTTCCCGGTCCGCCATCGAACTACACGATGCATCCACCCTTTCAACGTGAACATCTCGCCGGTACGGGTGACGCGGTTTGCATCGTCATTCATTATGCGCATCGCGATGGCTTGGAATAGCCTGTCTGCGTTTGCATTCCCGCCCATCTATGACTAGGATATCTTCAAGAAAAGAGTGAATACCTAGGCTTTTATTAAGTTAGTGCGCTCACCGTCCTGGACCACATCTCCACTTGCCATCAGGTGGGGTTGAGGTCAAGCATTAACTTATTTTAAGTAAAAAAATAATAATATTATATTGTTGTTATGTGCAACTCTAATGCAATTTTTATTTCAGTTTGTATTTATGTGACCACTTTCGTTGTTTTTCCACTGCCCAAAGGTTGAATGGCACAGAATAGCATTAAGTTCGTATTTTGTTCTTATACATTTTTATGGTTCAATAAAGTCTAATATATAAAGTATAATATATAAATAAATTCTCTTCGATCCACCAGCATGGAATACCTACCAATTTTTCGTTCCGATCACATGCAAGAAACAATCTCGGTTCAGATTGAAATATTAACACAGGCAATGATACAGGCCTGAACAAACCCCGTTATGTTGTGTATGTCGTGAGAAATCGTTCTATTGTTACTTATAAGGTTGTTGCTATACACGTAAAATGGTACTAGGTACCACCCTGCAACTCGCTTTTGTTAAAGTGGTGAATGAAGCTGTTATAACTCTAGGTTTTAGATAGTAATATGGACGAATTTAAGCATAGTAGATTGTGTAAAAATTTATTGACTGTTATTTTGATAGACGCTAAGGGTGACGCAGAGTATAATAACAAAATACTTAATAAACTGTTATATAACTTGGTAGTTAGGACATCTTATGATAGGAATTGAAATAAGTCTAATTTTTTTATTTAAAAGGAGAATGCCCATTTAGTATGGAGAAATGTACTGACTTTAACATTTTTGTGTCTTGATAAAAATACCTTTATTTGATTATGTTATCTTAATAAATTATACATACTAACTTTAGTCAATGATAATATTAGGAAATAAGAGATTTTAAACAAAACTAATTTGTATTTAGGTTATAGTAAACTCACAGTAATATGGACTCTATGCGGGCGTATTAAAGTCGATTGCGTATTTAATGTCGATCTTTTAAGTTTCAAATTCATTTGACAGTCTCCAAACACCATGAAGTTTGTAATGTATTATAATCACAGAACACTATTACTCCTGGCTGATTATAATAATTTTCTAAATCATTTGACAGTCCCCTAACGTCATCTAGTTTGTTGTCATGGATATAACTGTTGTATCATAATTATAACCGAATCAATGCAACCTATTGGCCCGAAGGATCTTAAAAGATTCCTGATTGGCCCTTATCCAAACATAAATGGCCCAATGGTTTTCTTTTGTAAAACGGAAGTAAAGTTACTTATTAATTTCAGAAAATTATTCCTAATAAGGATTTTTTTGGAAATAGGGTAATATACTTGAAATATTTTAATTAAGTTTTTTGTCCAAAAATCATTGTGACACAATTATTTTTTTAAGAGTACTGGCTATGGGCATTCTCCTTTCATGTACACTAATAAACTTAAATTAAAACGTTATTTAAATCAATAGTAGGTATATAGGCACACTTATTGCATTTTCATCAATATAAGTAAAAATGATGAATGATTCTTATGATCTTATAGATATATTACGTGTATAATAAATAAATAAATACTTACTTAAATAATAAATGGATACTTAAATTTTCATGGGCACATCTGGCATACTAACCATCTGATAGTACGTGGCATTCACTCCAACCAAAGCCACGAACGATGCGTTGACGGACAAGAATGAAGAGAGACGAAAAATCAAAGGAAGAAAATATTTGCACGGTAACAACCAAGTTTAAAAAAAATTCGTAATCTTTTATGCATTCATCCATACATCAGCCTTTGGAGGTCCATCCATCCATCCATCCATCCATCAGCCCTTGGAGGTCCACTGCTGGACTTAGGCCTCCCCTAACTTGCGCCACTCTAACCAGTCCTGAGCCTTCTGAATCCAGCGGATGCCCGCTGTCTTCTTCAGGTCGTCGGTCCATCTTGTCGGGGGGCATCCTGTACTTCGCTTTCCGAGACGCGGGCGCCATTCGAGGACCTTTCTTCCCCAACGGTTATCGGTCCGTTTGGAGGTCCACTGCTGGAAATAGGCCTCCCCTAACTTGCGCCACTCTGACCGGTCCTGAGCCTTCTGAATGCAGCGGATGCCCGCTGTCTTCTTCAGGTCGTCAGTCCACCTGGTCGGGGGGCGTCCTATACTCCGTTTTCCGAGACGTGGGCGCCATTCGACAATCTTTCTTCCCCAACGGTTATCGGTCCTTCGCACTATGTAATCTAATCTAAGTATGTTAAAACATTTTCAAAAATGAAATCATAACAAAGATGCTACGTTGCGGCGATACCACAATGATCGTTGGAGATAACCATTCAGTTTAATTAATAAGAGACAGAGCGGGCAGCTACGGACAGGTCAGGATAGGACAGGACAGTACAGGACAGGATAGGACAGGACAGGTGGGGACGGAGCGAGATAACGAATGATAACAGATGTCGAGTCAGCGGATGCTGTGGATACAACTTATTGACCACATTGTTGACAAAGAATTGTTTCCTAAATAAAAACTATTTTAATTACAGATGTACCTACGTTAAAAATGAACGTGGGGTGCGTTATATTGTATTATTGTTACGTGTAAACAATATTTATATAATAAATAATTACCAGTACAGGTTATAAACATTATGTTACTCAAAATTAATAGGGTATTCAAAAGGTGAAATAATTATTAAAATCAGTTTAGCCGTTTTTGAGCCTGTTCGGTACAAAAAGAAACAAATATTTCCTCTATAAAATATTAGTATGAAGGGATGTATTTGTATTTTTACAGGATAGAAGCACTCAAAGTTGCCTCTTTTTCTCTATAAAGCACCTTGTCAAACCGGTGCTAAAAGCCGTGCATAAGTGTATTGATGAAATACATTCTTGATTCAGTTTTTAGTTTTAATCATTTTTATGTATGTTATGACTTTTACTGGGTATACCGATTTTGAAGATTCATTTTATATTCCAAAGCTGGTACTTGTCACGTAGTCCCATTTAAATTTGAGCGAGTTCTAACGAGTTAGTTTTGAGTTATTCCTAATTTTAAAGTCGGTTATTTTGTTCGTCTATGGACTAATACTACTAATAAATCAGCATCCCAAACAATGATATTATAATGCAAAATATCATTGATCCCAAACCAAATCTTAAGATCACAGCGAGCGAGGCCTGAGAAATTAATTAAGTCAAATTGAAGCAACAAGTAATCTTCTCGACGCTTCTACAATGTAACGCATTATAAAACCGCAGTAAAAAGGCGATTATAGAGCTAAACTGGCCATCTTTATACTAAACTCTAGTGATTACACGATAACAGCTGCAATTGGTAGGTAATGCGACTGTCGTTAACGAAACAAAACCTTTGTTCTCGCCGACGTTCATATTTTATTTGTTTAAGGGTAGGTTGCACAGCGAAGTTAAGTTAAGGTTGTAGTTACATTTCGATTAAAGTAATTTTAACGGTCCGAACGGTTAGGATTAAAGTTAAAATTAAGCCAAAACTTAATCTAACCGTGACTTAAGCAACCCAGTTTCATATCTTGTGACGGATTTTACGTTATCTTATTCCAAATTGACGACCCGTGTGGCGCAATGGTTACCATGCCGGATCGCCGCGCCAAGGGTCCTGGGTTCGATTCCCAGCGAGGCAGTTTGAATGATAAGTTTGAATTTCTGTTCTCGGTCTGGGTGTGAATGTCCTTGTCTTATGTGTTGTCCATGGCACCCACAACACAGGGAATCCTAGTGTGTGGCTATGAGTGTGAAGCGTTATTTATTTATTTTAAAATTATATTTTATCTGTGTGCAATATGTAAATCCGTTTATTAGTTTTTGCGTGAAAGAGTTGTAATAAAGTAGGATAGAAGTATTAGAAGGATTAAAGAGAGATAAATAGTGTTAAATAATATTCTACTTCTATTAAGTATGCAATGTCTATTAAAATAAAGGTGTTTTAGAAATTAAGTATCGCTTTTATGAAATTTGAATATGACGTGTCGCTTGTACGCATTCGTTTTACACAAACAGAAACGCGCTGAACGAAATTTTGAATGCCAACAAATTCAATTTTTCCTCTGATGGAAACTTTCAAAAATCTATTTCCTGTCTGGACGTTCATCCGGCTATGGCGTCGCATAACTTCCGGTTACCGAATCCTATTATTTTCTCGGATGCATGGCGAATTGTTTTATCAACACTCCATTGTAGTACAGTCAGCTCTGGTTTTTATGTATTCGATAAATTGTTTTTTTAGCGTTCCGAAGAAAAATCGGAACGGAAAAAACAAAGCTGAAGAGTTTTTTGTTTGATTGGACTGGAAGTGACAGTCGGACTTGAATAATTATTTTTGTGTATGATAACAATATTTATGAGGAAGGAAGAAATTGCTTCATGGCTAAGTGGTATCCAAAGCGAAACGTGGGTGATTGGCTATAGACTATTCCATTTCCTAAAAACAAATATTCACACGACAGTACATACAACTTAATTAGAATCATAACAAATAAAGCTAGTCTCATTAAATAGTATACCATTAACAAGCCTTACGATAGTTACTTATTGATGTATGAAAGTAATTTATAGGAAACACCCGCCGATACCACCCGTCGGCGTCGGTTTGTCAGAAAACCGACAAATTACACCCTATTAAAATCCTAATGTATACCAAAATTACCATCCATACCAAATTATAGGGAGCTCTTTCATTTACATTCACATTGGGTGATATATTTTATACTAACATACTCGTAGCCTTTGAAGCAACAAAGACTGAAAGATTCTATATTATTAATTATAGTGGCTATACAAAGACTAATTAAAAGATTAATACTTACGTGAAGAGAAAATATATTATTCAGTGGAAATTATTGTGAAATATAATATTTCTGGTGGTTTTGTGTTTACACGAAGAAGAGTGCAAAAAGCTCAATTTTATTTTCTTGAAAAATATGTTACAGAAATTTTATTAAAAAAATTAAACACTCTTGATATGAAGTAACCTTTCGACAATATGAATTAGGTACAGTAAATGAAATTGGGAGTCACTAGTAATCAATTAGAATGTATAGTATATGTAGAATAGAATCAATTAGTCTGTGGGAGAATCTAATGTATCATGGTCTTTTAATACAAAAATTGAGGCTGACTAATTTCCATGAAATTTGAACCATAATGTGGAATAATGTACACCTACCTATTTATTATCTCGGAAAATGTGGGGAAAGCTGCGGGCAGAGAGTTAGTGGAACATACGTAAGAAAAAAACGAGTGTGCTTTAGACCACACGACTGAACTAAAACTTCTTTATTATGGGTTTTCATTGATAAATTAATATTTTTGAATAGATTTTTTATTTAATTATTCACTTTAAACGTAGAATATTTAATGTATTGAACAAAATATTAATTTATAAAATTGTTCAAGAACGAAATGAAATTACGAAATAATCAAGAAATCACCGTTAGAGTAACGCTAGCAAACTCACAAACTGACTACCGTTCGCTTCGCCCGATCACACTTTTCGTAACGCTCTCGTCACGCATTCACCAGCTTACTCCCCAAGTCAAGGGTGCGTAAATAAGTTTTACTTCAATATTATTTTAGTTATTTATTAACCCAATAGAACCCATAACAATGAAGTTAAAATTTCAAACATTCAACCCATAGGTATGGAGATTCTACACAAATTCTAGGATCAAGTTACATTGGGAGCATAATATAACAGTATTTAATTTTATTAAAACTCAAGGAGGGATTGAATACAATCAAACCAATCAATAGGGGGTCTCTAATTAAATAATTTCTGTGTGTTCCGTATATTAGGCGATATTTACCATACAAATTATGGTAACAAATGGTTATTACCGTCATGAAGTATGGTGTCCGGTGCCATATGAAATCCGATATGGAAATAAGCGAGTTATTAAAGAGATTTGTTGGCCTTTTGAGTTGTTAGAGAGGTTTAGTATGGTTTATGGTTGTATTAATAAATATTCAACGTTGAACGTTAAAGTTGGTGGTAAAAGTAGGACGGTGTAAGATTAGAGAATTGTAATAAACATAATAAAACAACTTTGTATGGATCATTATCATTAGCTAATTTTATATAAAGATTACAGATTTTACAATTATGAACCCAGTAGGGCACAGGATGTTAGGTTGGAAGTGAAGAGAGGAAAAAGTTGAGTTTGCCTATTTTTTTCATTTAATTTATTAAGATTATTTATGTAAAATATAGATCAGTGTATTGATTTGTTACTGTAGTTATTAAATAGGAAAGTATTGTCTGGATAAAAGAGAATGCCCATTTAGTATGGAGAAATGTACTGACTTTAACATTTTTGTGTCCTGATAAAAATACCTTTATTTGATTATGTTATCTTAATAAATTACACATACTAACTTTAGTCAATGTTAATAGTAGGAAATACGAGATTTTCAACAAAATTACTTTGAATTTACGTCATAGTAAACTCACAGTAACATGGACTCTATGTTGCCATATTAAAGTCGATTGCGTATATTATAATGTCGATCTTTTAAGTTTCAAATTCATTTGACAGTCCCAAAACACCATGTAGTTTGTAATATATTATAATCACAGAACACTATTACTCCTGGCTGATTATAATAATTTTCTAATTCATTTGACAGTCCCCTTACGTCATCTAGTTTGTCATGTAATCATAATGGAATCAATGCAACCTATTGGCCCGAAGGATCTTAAAAGATTTCTGATTGGTCCTTATCCAAAAATAAATGACCCAATGGTTTTATTTTGTAAAACGGAAGTTAAGTTACTTATTAATTTCAGAAAATTATTCCCAAAGAGGATTTTTTTAGGAAATAGGGAATACGCTTGAAATATTTTAATTTAATTTTTTGTCCAAAAGTTATTGTGACACAATAATTTTTTTGAGAGTACTGGCTATGGGCATTCTCCTTTACCTCAGTTTTAGGCAGTATAGTGATTAAAAACAAACAGTGCTCAAATCAACGCATTACAAGAAAATTTTGTGTCTATTTTCAGCATCTTATCATAATTATTAGGTATCAAATTGTCGATCCAATCGAACCTGGGACTTTTGACTCAGCTAGTTACTACTGGACCACAGAGCAACTTATCCATTTGATTTGATTAGGTACAGATATTGGTTTCATTCTTCGTCATTACTTTAAACTGCCTCTACTAAAACCTCATAGTAAAATTTACCGAATCATATTATGTAATAACATACTTTCTGGCTAACAAGTTTGTTTTATAGCCTGTGTAGTCATTAAGATCAGGTCTTTCGCTGATTACAACTTTTTACAGCAATATAATTAAAATGTGCGTTTATAGAGGAAATCTATTACTGTGTGCTTCCAACTTTGTGTATGTGTTTTATGATGCATTTGATTTCAAAATCGTCGCATCCGGCTTAAATAGCTCAGACGATTCTATAGCTTGGATTCTATAGCTCGAGTTATATACGCACAATTAGGTACTCAAATTACTCAACTAAATACGAGTAGTTTATGATCATATTATGTGGCAACGTAGAACATGTTAGTAAACTCTATTGCCCTAAAAACCTAGATAATTATTAAGCCTTCATGATTATATAGCTCAGCTTTTAGCCTGAACAACTTTTTAGCTTCGACGATTCTTTAAATCTTTGGGTGTTTGCTTGCTGGGCAGGGCCTGGCGCACTCCGCACTTTTGGTATGATGTTGCAAGTACGTGCC
>CAWVQL010000245.1:0-55503 GCA_963932265.1 Thymelicus lineola | reverse complement strand
GTAGTATAGTATTGGGCATTCTGCCCCACTTTCGCTCAGGCGTTTGCCTTCGCGTCGTGGGGCAGAATGCCCAATAAGATTTCTGGTAATTAAGGCTTATACATTTTGTTTCACTGTTTCACTATTCTATACGCCTCCTCCACGTGGATCAGAATGCCCGACACTGTTTCTGGTCATAAAGCGTTATACCGCGTTGTCGATGGATGAGATCTTCAGTCAATACACTAATAAATGTTAACGTGATGAGTATAATTACTCATTATCAATCAAACTACTGCCCACTCAAATCATGAAATTTGTAAAACAACCACAGTCGCTGAGTTTTAACACAATCTGTGAGGAAGTTTGTAAGGCTGATTCTCGTCATGGCGAATTATTGCCTAATTCGATACGATGCATCATATGCGGACCTTCCAACTGTGGAAAAACAAATTTGTTAATTGGTCTTCTTTTACATAAAAATGGTTTGAGATTTCAAAATGTTTATATTTATTCGAAAACTCTACAACAACCGAAATACGTTTTTTTAGAAAATGTTTTAAATCTTGTGCCTGTTATTTCACTTCATAAATATCAGGGAAATGAGGAAGTATTAAGGGTTCAGGATGCAAAACCAAATTCTATTATTATTTTTGATGATGTTGCTTGTGAAAATCAAAATAATATGCGTGATTACTTTGCGATGGGAAGACACAAAAATATTGATGCTTTTTATCTGAACCAAACGTATAGTAAAATTCCAAAACAGTTAGTTAGAGACAATGCGAACTTGATTATACTTTTTAAGCAAGACGATATAAATTTAAAACACGTTTATGAGGAGCATGTTAACACAGATATGACATGGATTGAATTCCGCAAAATGTGTTCGCAAATTTGGAAAGAACCCTTTAATTATGTTGTAATTAATAAAGATTGTTCTAAAAATAAAGGATGTTACAGAAATAAATTTGACACTTTTGTGGTGTTTGATTAAAACAAAAAATATTTAAATAAGTTACTTTTATGAAATCTTTATTCATTATACGACGCTCAATCGATCACTACCTTGTTATCATTATGGAACAATCAATGAAAAGAAAAATTGTGAAGGCTGCAGAAGATGTAAAGAAAAAAGTAAAAATTATGAGGGACATTGACATCGATAATAAGCAAGCGTTGGAAACAATTTTCCAGCCTGTGACTAAACCTCTCAACTTAATTGCTAACGCAAATAATCATTCTCTCTTACCTGCTGTAGACGACGAAGAAACTAAAACACCATTCATAAAAAGCATTATTCAAAAAAATGTTACCTCTAAAAATAACACTGCAAAAGTCACCGATCCAGACGAATCTCAATCTGACACCGAAAGTGATTATTCATATAAATCATTAGAAGAAAGCAAACCAGATCGCGACACGTCGTCCTGGTCAGTATCATCAGAAGCATTAGAAGATGTTCCATTTGGCGTCAGAGCAGAAAACGGAAAATTAATGTTAGGTTCAGCTTGCGTAACAATCGGTGATGATTATATCACAGTAGCTGGACGCAAATATCATAGTACACCTGGTATAAAACAGTTGCTGCTAAAAAAAGACGTTGATTTAAGTTTAGTCACAGTCAATGATATGCAAAATTATAAATCAATGTTGCTTGACACCAATGCACATCGACGGGACCATGATCCAAGTAAACCAATAAAGAGTAATAAAGGACAAAAATATTTACAAATTGTAAAACCCTTATTCAAACTTCAAACACAACACAAAGGAAAAGGTCTACCTTTAATGAAAACATGGAAAACAAACATAGATTATGTGTATTGGGACGATCCAAATGAATTGGTGGAGAGGTTAAAATTATTAATTGCGTCTCGAGATGCTGGCAATACTGGATTAGACAATGAAATTATATCAATTATTGAAGAATTGCGTGAAAGTAAAATTATAAATAATTAAATAAATGTTTGCTAATGATGGATGTTTTTCATTACACTACTAACCTTCGAATAAAGTACACTTTCAACATGAATGTGGATAAATTTGGGCACTATATTCATAAAAGAATGCGTTTGTCAGAACTATTTGACCTTTATGATAACGCTTTAACAAAAACAGAAAACGGAGAGTTTAATTTAAAATCGTCAAGACTAAGAGGAATTAGATTACCCATAGAAGCAGACGATGCTGTGAATAAGGATTATGTTGATCATTTTCAGGATAATATGATAAACGAATTACATAAACTGAATGAGACATTGCGTTCACAAACCATGACAGATATGCAAAATTTTGTTCAAGCTACTATAAAAACAAAGATATCAGAGGCTTTGGCTCATTTGGAAGATAAGTTTTATACTAAATCAGAAATTAATAAATTACTTAAGAAATCTTCATAATGACGAAACAACAAATAGTTAACGAAATACACCAGCAAGCACGAAGAAATTTTGTTCGAAGACCTGTTATTCTAAAGGGAATAGATGATTTATGGCAAGCCGATCTGATAGACATGCAAAATTTAACAAAGTATAATAAAGGTTTCAACTACATTTTAATTGTGATTGACTGCTTTTCCAAATATGCTTGGGCGGTGCCAATCAAATCAAAAAATAAAACTTGTGTTACCAATGCATTCGAATCTATATTATACAATAGTCATCGAAAACCGATTAATTTGCAAACTGATCTAGGAACAGAATTTTATAATAACATATTTCGGAATCTCATGAAGACGAACAATATAAACCATTATTCAACTTTTTCTACCAAAAAGGCTTCGATTGTCGAACGATTAATTAAAACTATCAAAAATAAATTATATAAAAATTTTAGTTTAAATGGAAGTTATCGGTGGTTAGGATTACTAGAAGTTATCTTAAAAACATACAATAATACGAAACATCGTACTATCAATTGTAAACCAATCGATGTAGATAAATTTAACGAACCTCTAATTAAACATAATATTAAAAAAACCCACAAATATATATCACTAAGGAATGGACCGAAGTTTAAAGTCGGTGACTATGTTCGAATAAGTAAATACAAACAGCATTTTGAGAAAGGGTATACTCCTAATTGGTCAACTGAACTATTTACAATAAAAAATATTAATAACACAGTTCCAGTTACGTATTACTTAGAAGATCAACGTAAGCAAACTATATTGGGAACGTTTTACGAACACGAGTTGCAGAAGACTAAATATCCCAATGTTTATTTGATTGAAAAAGTTATAAAAAAGAAAGGAAATAAGCTGTTTGTGAAATGGCTAGGTTTAAGCAATGATGAAAATAGTTGGATTGAGAAAACTGCAATTCAAGGCTAAAATGGTTATTAAATAAGAAGTTTAGTCATATTTGTTTCATTGCAACTTTGGCGATGCAAGGAGGTGGGCTAGTTAATAGTATCATTAATAATTTACCGTTTGAGGTTCATTTGCCTGGTTACAATTACTGTGGACCTGGCACAAAACTTCAGAATCGTTTACTACGGGGTGATCGAGGGGTGAATAAGCTAGACGACGCTTGTATGCAACACGACATAGCATATGCAAAACATACAGATCTGCCTAATCGTCATAAAGCTGATTTACAACTTCTAAATATGGCAAAACAACGCCTTAAGTCAAAAGATGCTGGCAAAGGCGAAAAACTAAGTTCATGGTTAGTGAGTAAAGTTATGAAAGCCAAACTTAAAACCGGTGCTGGCGTCAAAACGTTTAAAAATTTTGTATCTAAAATAAGATCAAAAATCAAGAAATTGAAACACAACGATAGTAAATCTTTAATTGACGCTGCTTATTCAGCAGCTAAGAAAGTATTTCCAAATAAAAAGAAAATTCGGATACCACGTGTAATACCCATACCAAAAACTGGAGGCGTTCTACCTTTGATTCCAATTTTTGCTGGTTTATCGGCATTAGGGACCTTAGCTGGAGGTGCAGCTGGCATTGCGAAAACCATTAATGATTACAAATCCGCTCAGAAAAATTTGCAAGAAACACAACGACATAACAAAGCTATGGAGGGTGTAGTATTAGGCAAGGGTCTATATATTAAACCGCACAGAAATGGTCACGGATTATTTATAAAATCTTCAAAAAACTGAAATGCAAGCTACCTAATCGTCCTCTAAGTAATATCGATATAATAGAGTACGCATGTGACATCCCCCACTTCAGAGGAGTTTTTATGCGAGATCAATTACCAAGAACACCAAAGGATATCGAATGTGGTATTGTTAATTTGGACGAGTCTAGGAACAAGGGGACGCATTGGGTGGCTTATGTTAAAGTAAATGACTATTGTGAATATTTTGATAGTTTTGGCGATTTGAAACCGCCTAAAGAAATAATTCGTTACTTTAAGAATTGTAATGTTTGTTATAACTACACAAGATATCAGTCATTTAATACAGTTAATTGTGGTCATTTATGCTTAGAATACCTATTGCAATTTTGGAATAAAATGTATAAAATATATATCATTCTTTTATTTTCGCCATTTGCAACATGTCACTCACGTTGTCGATAACAGGAAATTCATCAAGTTTATCCACATACTATCCAAACACTCTGCAATTAGATGGACAGTATGAATGTGCTTTATTGCATATTTCAACATTCAATTCCATTCCGAATATTGATAAAACTAACAATAAGTTATTCTATGGATCTAATGACGTTATTGAAATTCCTGAAGGGACTTACGAATTACAAGATATCAATGATTATTTAAAATCTGAAATAAAGGATGCATCAATCAATCTACAGTGTAATAACAACACATTGAAAGCAACTTTGTACTGTACAAAAGATATTAATTTTTCTGAGGAAAATACCTTTAGAAGCTTGTTAGGGTTTAAAAAACAAATATTGAAAGCAAATAAATGGCATGTGTCACAGTTTCCAGTAAACATTTTACCAACAACCGTGATCAGGGTTGAATGTGATATCGTAAGCGGCTCATACATAAACGGCGAATCAAGTCATATTATTCACGAATTTGCACTAAACGTACCACCTGGATATAGGATTATAGAAATACCTAAAAACGCAATTTACTTCCCCATTAACCAAAGCAACATAAGCTGCATTAATATTAGACTTTTAGATATAAATAATAATTTAATCAATTTACGTGGTGAAGAGGTACAGTTGTATTTACATCTTAGAAGAAGAAATGATTGATTATAATAAATATACGCATCAACCAACTACACGTATCAGTTTGAATCAAGAAATCAATCATACAAGAGCTCGCAATAAAAAGAAAATAAAATTAACGAAAAGCAATAAGGCATTCTTAAAAGCGATCGGCTTATTAAAATGAATATTTTAGACGTTTTATCGACTCCGTCTTATGATAATAGTGTAGAAGGAATTGAATATCATTCTTACAAACCCTATGTAACTAGTTTTAACAGAAATGATGAAATCCGCATACCAATCAATCAACAGGATCTATATGTACTACCATCAGCAAGCACCTTGTATTTGGAAGGGGATCTTATCGTTAGAAAGCGAGATTCTAAGGATTCTGCCACCAGTGTTCAATTTACAAATAACGCTTTATTGTACTTATTTCAAGATATAAGGTATGAGCTAAATGGAGTGGAGATAGACAAAATAAAGAATGCTGGCGTTACGACCACAATGAAATCTTTAATATCAATGAATGACAGTGAATCTAAGACGGCTTATTCTTGGGGGTGGAATATTGATGGTATAAAAAATATTAATGGAGGTAAATTTTCTGCTTCTATACCACTCTGTAACATAATGGGCTTTGCAGAAGATTTTAAAAAAGTTGTGATAAATAGTAGACACGAACTAATATTACTAAGAAGTAACACAAACTTGAATGCTGTAAAACTTAATACCGGTGAAATTGTAGAAGACGTTCAAATAAATAAAATTATTTGGCGTGTACCACATATCAAAATATCTGACAAAGAAAAGCTTAATTTTTTGAAACTGTTAGAAAGAGATAAACCGCTTCAAGTGATATTTAGAAATTGGGATCTGTATGAATATCCAGCTTTACCTAAAACTACAAAACATACTTGGGCAATTAAAACTTCGTCACAAATAGAAAAACCTAGATATATTATTATTGGTCTACAAACAAATAGAAAAAATAATGCAAGTTCTGATATGTCTCAGTTCGATCATTGTAATGTTCGCAGTGTTAGAGTGTATCTCAATTCAACATACTTCCCATATGAGAACCTAAACGTTAACTTCGCAAACAACAACGTTGCCTTATTATACGAACAATATGTTAGATTTCAACAGTCATATTATGGACGTCGTCCAGAGCCCTTGTTAAGTGAGAAACAATTTAAAGATTTAGCGCCGTTATTTGTTATCGACTGCTCTAGACAAGTAGATAATTTGAAGACAGGTCCGGTTGTGGACGTTAGAGTGGAAATTGAAAGTGATTCTGATATACCAGATCAAACCGCCGCGTACTGTCTTATATTAAACGACTGTATAATTGAATATAAGCCACTGAGTAATACTGTAAAAAAATTATCATGAATCAGGATACCATCATAGTGGATATTCAAGGATTTAAAGATCTGTGCAACAATTTTATAGTAAAAGAATTAGCGTTCGCAACCCGTGATTATACACAAGTGTTTTTAATAAAACCTCCATATTTATTCAAATATTTAACAACTAATGAAAAAAGACAAGTAAAGTGGTTGGAAAACAATAGAGGTATTCATTGGAACGAAGGACATATTGATTATAGAGAATTTCATCGTATAATCGTTTCCTATCTAGAAAACAAAAATATCTTAGTGAAAGGTTTGGAGAAGGTTAAGTGGATAAAAAACCTTTGTGAAAATTGTGAAGTGTCAGATCTTGGTGAAGACCAGTGTCCTAACTTGTTTGAATTGCATAAGAAATTCTGTGATAAAAATTTTAATTGTAATGTACACACAAATCATTGTGCTTTAAAAAATGTGTTATGTATAAAAAAGCATTTGGAGTGGCACTAAAGTGTTTTGTTTTGGTTTTATAAATAAAAAAAATAATTTCTTCAGTAAAATGCATTTTTATTTTTTAAACATCTTATACATGTAAGACATAGAACGCAATTGAATATAACAGTGGTATCTTTATTAAAAATCATTGTCTATTCGTTTATAAAGATTTCGAAATTTTCTTAACTAACGCTTCTGTATCGTCCATAACACTATCCATAGCATCCTTAACAATGTACTGTGCACTTATCACAACGTTCTCACTTTCATCACCGCTGCCACTTGTTTGAGAATTGTTGTTGCAGAGATCAATAACAGAAATTTTTATTAACCTAATACCTCGTCGTTGTAATCGGCTCATAACAAAAGATTGTGTAGCGTTATGTTTTTTTCAAAGTTTCTCGACGACGTTGCTTGGATTTTTTCTCCTTCGTTAGTTTGCATTGCTCGGGTTCACCGCGATACAGATCGGAAAATCCTTCGTAAGGATCCTGAGCATACTGGCTAAACACAATCTCTGAATCAGATACCTGAAACAAACATTATCCATTTTCAAATCTGATGTGCACACACATAAATCACTAATATATCAGATTAAAATAGGTACTTTACTTACCGTGGACATGATTATAATAACACCAGTACCACTATTATAATATAATACTGTAAAAACAACTTCTCAATTCTATTAATATTCCGTAAATAATAAAAAATAAACTAACTATCAACTTTATATATTCAAATCAATCTAAAATTGTTAACTTAGCATTCAATCAAGGATATAGATTAGTTGTTTGAAAATCACTCTTTCGAACATAGTTTTATAGTTCAATATATTAAAAAAATTTAGTATGAATTGTAAACTGCAAGTTTGCATAAATATATCATGCCTTCTTTTATAGTGCGATGAACTGTAACATGTCATAACATGTTGTGTTTATCAATAATATCTACCATTCTGGAACATTATTATTACATTATTACTTATAAGTTATTGTCATGAATTTTGAATGCTAAATATTTAGGTATTGAGAATAAAATACAATAAAAATATCAAGGAAACCCTCAGAAGCCATCTTCGGTAAAAAAAGTATAGTTTAAATAGATCAATAAAACAAAGTTTATATTTAACAAAGGTTTATTATTTATAAGTATACAATATTACATAAAAACTTAATAATTACTTCTATAATTTACAATCTTGTTTATGTACATTTAAGTTGTAATGAAACTTGGACACTCACTGAATACAAATTATAGGTTACTTATACATAGTTTATTAACTTTATTATTCTTTATATACTTACCTGAGTACATATTTTACTAAGAACATTTACATAACCTCTACATAATTATTATAGTAATATAAAAGAGATGATATTTATATGTACATTATAACCAATTACGTATATCAATATTTAGAGGTAATCTGATTACCTTTTAAAATTGAAGAATGCCCCCACGCTCGGGTTGCAACATTGCAATTTGATATAGCACGTTTATCATCATTACTTGATAGTGCTATTTTATTTACACTTTGTGTAAATATTTCATGCTTAATTGATTTGAATAAGATATTTTTTCGATGAATAACATCTCTATTAAATAATACATTCTGGTAATCATCGATAGTTAAATCACGTACCACGCAGGACTTAATTCCTTTTGCTTTTTTAATTACATTATTCATAGTTTTTAATGAATATAACTTAGACCGCAAGCCTACAAATTCAGTAATTAGTTTTCCTCCCATTTCATCCTTGAACAATCCTGGCACTTTTTTATTAATTTGAGTTATCATGAATTCATTTTGTACGGTATAGTTACTAGTATCAAAGTACTCTAAAAAATTGCATTTTAAGTCTTTGTAGAAATCTTCTGTGTATATTAAATAAACAAAAGAATCCGTATCGGTGTAGCATAATCGTACTCTGTCGCCATAAAAAGGTTTAATTATATTATAATGAAAATGATACATATGTGATTTGGATAGCTCTAAAACAGTAAAGCCTATATAAATTGGTTTATCCAAAATGAAATGATCGGGGTTCATTTGTATTGCCACTAAGTTTTCCGATAAAATTGATGCACTATGAAAATAAGGATTGCTTACGAGTTTTTCAGCGCAGGTAGTTTTTTTTGTTTTATTATTTGAGCTATTCCAAGAGTTAATTAAATGAACACTCACTCTTTTTTCGGTATTTTCTAATGTTTTCCCAAAAACGCTGTTGTTTAATAATTTGAAAAAATCCTGTTCAAATACACTTTTTGCGTTTTGTCGTAGTTGCGTATTTAATTCTATATATTCCTTCAAATATGCACTTTGTCGAAACGTAATGGCTCTGTGTATTTTACGTAATATTAATCCATGTTCAATACATTTTTTTAAATGAACATAATGAATCACATAGTTATACTTATTGTAAAGATTTGAAATAAGTTTTTCTGTTTTGCCCCCTGGCGGTATGCATTTTTCAGCACAAAAAGGTAAATCGTTGTGTAATATATGTAAGGTTTCAGGGTACAACATATCTACTTCCAATATAAAACCCCATTCTGCGTTGTCGCTGATATTTTCTATATCTAACTGATCTATTTCGTTTTGATTTAAAAATCGGAAGCCCGAGTGAGGTAAATATTGACCCATACTATAGCCGTAAAGATTGTTACAATCCAAATAAGTTATGAAACAGGAAGGTTTTGTTGCATCACTCGAAGGCATATATTTATTATTAGCTTTTGCATAGCGATGAGAACACATACATAAACCACCCCTAATACCGCTTTGAATCATTCGTACCATAGACAAGTCTGTTAAAAGTTCTAATTTAACTCCTGTTTTTAAAAGCATTGCATCAAATGATAAACTAGGTGCAGTAATATAAAACGCAGGGTCAAGCTTATAATGCAACTTACAAGTTTTTCGAAAATTTTCAAATATGTCGGTAAGTAAAAGTACGTCAGTCTTTAAATACAAGTCAGTATATTGACCCAATGTCTTTATGTTAAATTTGTGCCATACTAATTTAGCGTGGTCATAGTTCTCCTGTGAAATATGTTCATTGCTTATCGAATTGAAAAATAAATGTTTTGCTGGTAATGTTTTTTCTTCATAACATTTCCAATTGCTTACATAATCGTAGGGATAAATGCCTTTTCGTGTAAGCAGTAGAAACTGTTGATTATCAGGGAAGTGATAGCGCAAATTAATAAAATCCTCAATTTGCATAGTATTTGCCAATTTATCTAAGCTAGTGCCTAAGAAATGAAATGAATCTAAAAATCTAATCTGTACATAATCGTTATCGTTGATATGCATAAATTTTGAAAATGAAATATATTTTTCTTTGCTTTTAGGTATGATATTTAATTTACCAGGCGTTTCACCTAATTTTTTAATAAATAAGTGACAGTCGTATCCTGACAAATTATGAAAAAATATGGGTATGAACATAGGTATCTTATATTGTAAATTACAATGTCGATGGGCTGCACCACGATATCGACCAGTAATATGACAATGATCTCTGACTTTATTATTCCATAACAGATTTTCACATATGTGACATTTATTAGCTTTTTTATAATCAATAGCGTCTTTTTCTGAAAATATAATCGAGACATTTTGAGTCAATATATTATAAATTCTCTTAATATCTTCAGTAAGAAAATCTATAAATTTGGAAACACAATCAATTCCACGATACGTTTTAAATTCATTGAAATTGTCATTGCACGATGAAACAATATTATACGCAAAGGCTGAAGGAATGTGTCGTTGCAAGCGAAACGTATTTGTGGTATCAGATTCATGGTTGGAAATTGGTTCAAGTAATGTTTCGAAATCGGCATAGATAGTGAATGGAACGTCTTGTTTTCTATTATAATTTTTAAATTGTAAATATGAACCTTTTTCAGGCAGAACAGTAACAACCCCTCCACACAAATGACTATCAAATTGATCTTCACTAGGAAAAAACACTAAACAGGTTTCGCAAAAATATAGCTTGCCGTGATGTTTAGTTATTTGACTTTTAACGAGACGCGGTAGATCTTTAATGAGGCAATAATGAGATGAATTATCATTTTCTAAAAACAGTAGGTGAATTATTTTGGATTTATGATAGATTTTATCGGGTTTATACAGAGGACCCGTTATAGTCTTACTACCTCTTAACCCGTAAATATAAATATTCAAAAAAGGATTGTTCCTTTCAAAAATATTTATATCTGAAAAAGTGATTGGAAATGAAATATCATTTACGTTCAAGACATCACGAAAATGAGGATATGACGTGACTCTCTCAGGATGCCGAGTAGTTGGATATAAAGCAGCAACTACACACCACAAAAAACAATACCTGTCATCATTTTGAATATTCAAACACGCTTTCTTACTCTTTATAAATTTCGGTAAATCTATAAATCGTGATCCACTAAGAGGTTGATATTTGTTAATATTAATTTCTAAATGTGAATTATTTAAAAACGTCCATCCACTATCTCTTTCTTGAAATTCTTCAATTTTTTTTAATAATATTGTTATAACTTTTTCATAGGTGGACTTGAAACTGTAATTTAAATGAATTATAAAATTTTTTGTCGCAAAAGATTTCAACTCTTGTAGATCATTCTTTAGCATTAAAAAAACTCCGAAATATTCAAAATTTATTTTAACAGAATAATGTTTTTGAAGCGAGATATCTATTAAAGATTTAACTTGATCATGAATATTTTGTAAGAAACATTCTGGGTAAATATTTGCTTCGGGTTTAGATGTAGTAATCCGATAACTTGTAATACGTCCTTTGAAACAGGAATTTATAATTTCAACGTTGTCATTAATACGAATAGTACTATTATTTTTATGTCTATTACTTCGCAAATGACTAATCCAACAGCGTGAATTCACATCAATGTTGCAAACCGAACAGAATGGCATTTTTAGAATCACAATAACAATAAAATTATTATATAATTCAGAAATATTGAGTTAGCAGCTAAGTTTATAAGACTTTATTACCGATTACTGCAGTAGGTCTTCAAAACTTCACATCTTCAATCGTATCTCTCAATCTCTCATCAAAATGATGTGCTCTGGAATAAGATACGAACATAATTTAATAACACATATAAAATAATAATTTTAATACACTTTTAGGTAATTATTTTGTTACGAGAATAAATCTTAAACAAAAGATACAAAAAATAATAACTAATATATGTATCTACAATAAATATCTACAATATATATAATATATCTACAATTGATTCTGTAATAGAATAGATCTCAGAACAATAATATTATTTTAATGAGGAGATCGAATCCACAATTAATGCTTAGTCTACGGACAGGGCCGAGGAGATAATATTATAAGCCACTTTGCCATTCATCATAGAATGATAATTACTTTTAGGAACCGCGAAAGTACTCAGTCAGATAAAAATAATGAAAACTATCATGGTAATATGAATTAACAACTAATTACATACCCAATATTCACAATACAATAATGTCTTCTCTGTTGATTATGTCCAAAGTATTAGCATTCCCTCGTTAAGTACTTCTATATCTGCAAATGTAGTCAACAAATAAAATATTTGCTTCAACCAGAACCTCCGCTGCCTCACAATTCATAATAAGTGATCGTCTGAAATAAAAAAAGCATACTTATTATAGTACTGATAATGAAAACAAAAATTTAATGAAATGAAAATCATAATAGAATATAATATTTAACATAATAATTACCTTATAATAATTTTGCTACCGATTTTACCATTATTAGAATTAATAGCTATAACTTGCACTCAATAATCGAATTAAATTTAAATTAAAATACACATTTGCAATTAAAATACATATTTGCATACACGTGCAAATAGTACCAATAACAATGGTATCAATAGTGTTTTGTCGAAAAGTGTCGTGTTCCATCCGGTTAGGCAGTACCTAACAGTATTTTGCAAGATTTTCATTTCGATCAGGGTTGACATCCAAATGCAAATAATTATGTTATTACCTATTTACTCGAAAAAAATGTTGTATTTATTATTGAATTATTATATACAAAGTTTATCTATTTTAATATAGGTATAGATTATTTATTTAAGAGTGCTACTGGTCTGTTAATTTACTGGATTATTCAAAATTTTCTCGATAAGTAATTACCTACACAAGAATATAAAAAAACCCAATGAAACGTAGATAAAAAATCCTTTTAATCGTATATTTTATTTTTACAATTTAAGTTGTGATGTTTTAAATTTGTATCGTTTGTCAACCCTAACAAAAATATCATATTTCTCAACACATTATTTGTGATTATTGCACACCTATTTAAAAGTGTTATTCAGCAATACGAAATTTTATTATTACGTAGCTAATTTGGTTATGGATGTCACTTCCACATATTTTAGTGTAAAAAGGGATCATCAGTCCATACATAGTATGTAGCATGTATGACAATTATTTTGGTAGCCCTAAGCCTTGGTGCTGCGTTAACAAATAATGATTCTAGAAAATTCTTAGTTATCATTTTTTTACAAATATAATACGTACAAATAAGAAATGTCTAATTTGTGTATTATACTTATTAAACACACTTCCATTTAATTTAATACATTTCCATGACTTTTCTGACTTATAAGCTAACGTTTTCGGAGCTCAGTACATCAAATTCGAGCCTCGGCTAGGAACCTACTCGTACAGCGACTACAGTGAGACCAGCGCCGAGTGATTACACTCTGCAGTTCAGTCCTTAGAACAGTGGTTACATTGGTAATTATACTTCAAGTGGCTGCCATTTAAAATGTAAGTCTTTACCGTTTTTATTAATTTTCATATTTTACTTCAACCAATTTATATTTCAGATACAACATGTAGCCAAATACTTTGACAGTTTTTCACTAAGTTATTGTAATTTACTCACCATTACGAGTATTATAATCGTCAATAGATTAATTATAAGTGCAAGGAAATAGTTATATTATTACTAGTTAATTCCAAGTAGATAAACATTAACCTAACATTTTATTTTTTTTCAGCATAATAAGGTATTGCAAGTAATAATAACTAATTAAAATTTGATAATTTACAGGTCGGACTCTGAGTGCGATCAACGCAGCAACTCTACAGACGTTGAACACAGTGCCGAGCTCCTGCGAAAACATTCTACTCCTACCAGCAAGCGTAAATCTACTTCCGTTAAGAAATCGTCTGCCATTATAAGGTAATCATACTCAATTTACATCTACTCATTGTTCCTATTTAAATAATAATATTTCAAATTTTGTACTTACGTTCGATATATTTATGTGACTTTTTATTCCACATTCACTTTCGTTTAAGTGTTCGTATAATATGTAACCCATAGTGACACTACACTTTTATAACTTGCACATTTTTACTGTTCAATGATAAGGTTACTGTAATAGTTTATGATATTTTTTATTTATTTTGAAATGCCAGTGCCTATGCGCTATTGCTACAAATGTCGATCAAGTTTAAGTTTATTCATATTCATGATTTATCTATATATATAAAACTAGGTTTTCGCGTGGGGCGCGCGCTGCTAAAGCAGCGCGCGTGCCTTTCTCTTTTGCACAAGACAAAATAAATAAATAGTTTTTTTTTCAAAAATATTGGTCTTTGAAATTTATTTTTCGATTCAGGGGTCTGTTTGCGAAATCAAACTACTACTTTTGGTATGTCTATTATTTCGGCATGATTAACAGAATATGAGAGGGAGAGGGTGAGGGAGACGGAGAGGGAGAGGAAAAGGGAGGGAGAGGGAAGGGAGAGGTAGACGTAGAGAGAGTGGGCGGGAGAGGGAGGGAGAGTGAGTGGGAGGAAGATGGAGAGGGAGACGGAAAGGGAGGACGAGGGAGAGGGGAGGAAGAGGGGAAGGAAAGCGATGGAGAGGAAGAAGGAGAAATTGATAGGCGGTACAAAGTTTGCCGGGTCAGCTAGTTGATAACTAATAACCCTTAATACTAATAAACGCCTCATACATTGTATTGACTTTCAATGGACAAACAATCTGAAATATTCGACACAAAATACATTTGTATGAAAATTAATATTTTTATATGGCAACACTGCAACATTTTTCCTCTGATGTGTACGATCTATAAGTACCAACAGCCTCCTGATATATTGTAAGGACATAAGATTGATGAAATAGCCTGAAATATTACATAAAAAAGTACATTTTGTATGAAAATTTTTATTTTTTGTATGGCAACCCTAAAATATTTTTTCACCATCATTTACGGACTATTAGAGCCTACAATCGCCCCATACATTATAAGGCCATCAAATAAAGACAACCACCTCAAATATTTGAAATAAGAAAACATTTGTATGAAAATTATTATTTTTTGTATGGCAACACTGAAATTTTTTTCACCAAAATTCACAAAATATCAGTACCTACAAATTCCCCATACATTATAGTAGCGAAATATTCAATCCAAAAATAAATTTGTATGAAAATTATTATTTTTTGTATGGCAACACTGAAATTTTATTGTTTTCCCAAAACGAATGATTTAATTAAGAAATATCTCCCATACATTTCTTATACTCTTGATCTATAGTTTAGGCTCAATTACTCGAAAAGTGAAAAAAATTCTGGACTCCAGTGTTGCCAGTTTATTAAGATGAAAATGGTCAAATGTCATTACGACGACCACTTGAAATGTTTTGGGGAAATATTTTGATTAAAAATATTTTTCCTTCTACTTTTTATGTTTTTGAATAGAAAGTCCAAAAAATTGTATGAACGAAGAAAAGAAAAACCAAACATGGCAACACTTTCGGTCAAGTTGCACAACTGCCCCATACAAAGTGACCCCCTCAAATGTTGCCAACCTACAAATTTTTTCGTTCAAAAAATGCCATTTTTCGTACATTTTATAAAATGGCCGCCACGGGGTCCGCCATCTTGTGAAAAAAAAAATTATCTCCAAAATATCAAAATTGAGGACACTTCCAAGGGAAAACAAAAAGAATATTATAAGAAAGTTGAAAAACAACCCCGATGCGTCCCCACAAACTCACCTCTAAAATTTCAAAACTTTAAAGAAAAACATCTCGGCGGCCATCTTGTTTTTTAAATTTTTTCTAATTTTATCGTATTAGTCGTCCCAAAATTATTCGAAAATGACACCAATATTGGGTAGGTGCTCAAAGAAAAAAAAAGTTGATTATCACCAAGCGGCCGCCATCTTGAATTTTCGAACGGTCGGATTTTTCCCATAGTAATCATAGATAGTCAAGAAACTTTTCCATACATCATTATAACCCCCCACCAATACTTTCGGCTGGGCTACTCGAAATGTGAAAAAACGGGGAAAAAAAATCTAGCTCCCAGTGTTGCCAGTTAATTTAGATGAAAATGGTCAAATGTCATTACGACCACCACTAAAATTTTTTTGGTGAATTTTATTGATTAAAAATGTTTCTCCTTCTACTTTTTATATTTTTGAATAGAAAGTTCACAAAAATGTATGAACGAAAAAAAAATCATTATACCCTGGCAACACTTCAGACCAAGTCCCACAACCGCCCCATACAAAGTGACCCCGTCAAATGTTGTCAACCTAAAAAAAATTTCCTTCAAAAAATGCAATTTTTCGTACATTTTATAAAATGGCCGCCACGGGGTCCGCCATTTTGTCGAAAAAAAAAATATACCCCAAACGTCAAAATTGGGGATAGATGCAAGGTAACAAAGCGAAAAAATCGCAAAAAAGTTAAAAACCCAACGCAATCCGACCCCGCAAAGTCACCTCGAAAATTGAAAAATTTTAAACCAAAATATCTCGGCGGCCATCTTGTTTTTTCAAATTTTTCCAAATTCTTCGTAACACTTTTCCCAACATTAGTCGAAAACGACACCAATCTCGGGTAGCTGCATAATAAAAAAAAAAGTTGGTCTTTTCACTTCGGCCGCCATCTTGGATTTTTGAAAAGTTGGAGTTTTCCCATAGATCCGGGAGTGAACCAAAAATTCTCCCATACATAGTACTCACCCCCCACCACTCCTTCTGGGAGATCAATTCGGGTTTTCGTAAAACAAAAAAAAAATTCCAGCAGTCAGTGTTGCCAGGTGAAATCGACGAAAATGGTCAAATGTCATTATGACAATCAGGACACGTTTGCCCTTGCGATTTTTTGATTAAAAATATTGCTCCTTCTACTTTTCATGTTTTTGAATAGAAAGTCCAAAAAAATGTGTGAACGAAGATAAAAAAAATAAAACCTGGCAACACTTTGGGTCAAGTTACACAACCGCCCGGAACAAAGGGACCCGCTCAAATGTTGCCAACCAGAAGAAAAATGCACCCAAAAAATGTCATTTTTCGTACATTTTTCAAAATGGCCGCCACCGCGTCCGCCATCTTGTCGAAAAAATAAATATCCCCAAAATATCAAAATCGAGTATACCCTCCAGCGAATGCAAAAAAAAATATTGCAAAAAAGTTGAAAAACCACCCCGATGCGACCCCGCAAAGTCACCTCTAAAATGGAAAAAATTCAAACCAAAATAACTCGGCGGCCATCTTGTTTTTTCATTTTTTTCTCATTTTTTCGTAATTCCCTTCTTAAACTTTACGAAAACCTTCAAAAACATTGGGCAAAAGGCCATAAACAAAAAAGTTGACAATCTCCGCGCAGCCGCCATCTTGAAAATGGGAAATGTCAGATTTTTCCCGAGGTGTCGGGAGGAGATGGAGAACTTTTGCCATAGACAACAAAATCCCATCTCGCCTCCTTCTGGGAGAACAATTATATAGTTCACTCCCCGTAAGTCTAGGATTATATATTATAACTAGGTTTTCGCGTGGGGCGCGCGCTGCTAAAGCAGCGCGCGTGCCTTTCTCTTTCGCAAAAGACAAAATAAATAAATAGTTTTCTTCAAAAATGTCATCGGTCTTGGAAATTTACTTTTCGATTCAGGGGTCTGTTTGCGAAATATTAAGTTTTAAACTACTACTTTTGGTTTGTCTATTTTTTAGCATGATAAGCAGAATATGAGAGGGAGAGGGTGAGGGAGAGAAAGAGGGAGAGAAAGAGGGAGAGGGAGGGAGAGGGAGAGAGGGAGAGGGATAGGGAAAGGGAGAGGTAGACGTAGAGAGAGTGGGTGGGAGAGGGAGGGAGAGTGAGAGGGGGAAGATGGAGAGGGAGGAAGAGGGAGAAGGAGAGGAAGAGAGAGGATGAGGGAGTGGATGACGGAGAGGGAGAGGGAGGGAGGGAGAAAGGGCGAGGGAAAGGGGGAGAGGTAGGGAGAGGGGAGGGAAAGGGAGGAGGAGAGGTAGCGGGAGAGGGAGGGCAACGGGGAGGTAGAGGGGAAGGAAAGCAATGGAGAGGGAGAAGGAGAAATTGATAGGCGGTACAAAGTTTGCCGGGTCAGCTAGTTGATAACTAATAGTAACCTTTAATACTAATAAACGCCTCATTGTATTGACATTCAATGGACAAACAATCTGAAATATTCGACACAAAATACATTTGTATGAAAATTTATATTTTTATGTGGCAACACTGCAACATTTTTCCTCCGATGTGTACGATCTGTAAGTACCAACAACCTCCTGATATATTGTAATGACATAAGATTGATGAAATAGCCCGAAATATTACATAAAAAAGTACATTTGTATGAAAACTTTTATTTTTTGTATGGCAACCCTAAAATATTTTTACACCATCATTTGCATACTATTGGAACCTACAATCGCCCTATACATTATAAGGTCATCAAATGAAGATAACCGCGTCAAATATTTGAAAAAAGAAAACATTTGTATGAAAATTATTATTTTTTGTATGGCAACACTGAAATTTTTTTCACCAAAATTCACAAAATATCAGTACCTCCAAATTCCCCATACATTATAGTAGCGAAATATTCAATCCAAAAATAAATTTGTATGAAAATTATTATTTTTTGTATGGCAACACTGAAATTTTATTGTTTTCCCAAAACAAATGATTTAATTAAGAAATATCTTCCATACATTTCTTATACTCTTGATTTATAGTTTAGGCTCAACTACTCGAAATGTGAAAAAAATTCTGGACTCCAGTGTTGCCAGTTTATTAAGATGAAAATCGTCAAATGTCATTACGATGACCACTTAAAATGTTTTGGTAAAATATTTTGATTAACAATATTTTTCCTTCTACTTTTCATATTTTTGAATGGAAAGTCCAAAAAATTGTATGAACGAAGAAAAGAAAAACCAAACATGGCAACACTATCGGTCAAGTTACACAACCGCCCCATACAAAGCAACCCTCTCAAGTGTTGCCAAACTACTGATTTTTTCCTTCAAAAAATGCAATTTTTCGTACATTTTACAAAATGGCCGCCACGGGGTCCGCCATCTTGTTGAAAAAATAATTATCCCCAAAATATCAAAATTGAGGACAATTTCAAGGGAAAACAAAAAGAATATTATAAAAAAGTTGAAAAACTACCCCGATGCGAGCCCACAAAGTCACCTCTAAAATTTCAAAATTTTAAAGAAAAATATCTCGGCGGCCATCTTGTTTTTCAAATTTTTTCTAATTTCATCGTATTAGTCGTCCCAAAATTATTCGAAAATGATACCAATATTTGGTAGGTGCTCACATAAATAAAAAAGTTGACAATCGCCGAGCGGCCGCCATCTTGAATTTTCGAACGGTCGGATTTTTCCCATAGTGACCATAAGTAGTCAAGTAACTTTTCCATACATCATTATAACCCCCCACCAATACTTTCGGCTGGGCTACTCGAAATGTGAAAAAACGGGAAAAAAAATTCTAGCTCCCAGTGTTGCCAGTTAATTTAGATGAAAATGGTCAAATGTCATTACGACGGCCACTAAAAATTTTTTGGTGAAATTTTTTGATTAAAAATATTTCTCCTTCTACTTTTTATATTTTTGAATAGAAAGTTCACAAAAATGTATGAAAGAAAAAAAAATCAACGTAACCTGGCAACACTTCAGACTAAGACCCACAACCGCCCCATACAAAGTGAACCCCTCAAATGTTGCCAACCTAAAAATTTTTTCCTTCAAAAAATACAATTTTTCGTACATTTTATAAAATGGCCGCCACGGGGTCCGCCATCTTGGCGAAAAAAAAAATATACCCCAAACGTCAAAATTGGGGATAGATGCAAGGCAACAAAGCAAAAAAATTGCAAAAAAGTTTAAAACCCAACGCAATCCGACCCCGCAAAGTCACCTCGAAAATTGAAAAATTTTAAACTTAAATATCTCGGCGGCCATCTTGTTTTTTCAAATTTTTTCAAATTCATCGTAACACTTTTCCCAACATTAAACGAAAACGACACCAATCTCGGGTAGCTGCATAATAAAAAAAAAGTTGGTCTTTTCACCTCGGCCGCCATCTTGGATTTTTGAAAGGTCGGATTTTTCCCATAGACAAGAGGGTTAGTCAAAAATTATTCCATACATCATATCTACCCCCACCACTCCATCTGGGAGATCAAAGCGACTTTTTGTAAAACGAAAAAAAAATTCCAGCAGTCAGTGTTGCCAGGTGAAATCGACGAAAATGGTCAAATGTCATAGCGACGACCGCGACACATTTGCATGTGTGATTTTTTGATAAAAAATATTGCTCCTTCTACTTTTCATATTTTTGAATAGAAAGTCCAAAAAAATGTATGAACGAAGAAAAAAAAATGAAACCTGGCAACACTTTGGGTCAAGTTACACAACCGCCCGGAACAAAGGGACCCGCTCAAATGTTGCCAACCAGAAGAAAAATGCACCCAAAAAATGTCGTTTTTCGTACATTTTTCAAAATGGCCGCCACCGCGTCCGCCATCTTGTCAAAAAAATAAATATCTCCAAAATATCAAAACTGAGGATACTTTCAAGACAACACAAAAAAAATATTGCAAAAAAGTTGAAAAACCTCCCCGATGCGACCCCTCAAAGTCACCTCTAAAATCGAAAAAATTCAAACCATAATAACTCGGCGGCCATCTTGTTTTTTAAATTTTTTCTCATTTTTTCGTAATAACCTTCTTAAACTTTACGAATACCCTCAAAAACGTTTTGCAAAAGGCCATAAACAAAAAAGTTGACAATCGCCGCGCAGCCGCCATCTTGAAAATGGGAAATGTCAGATTTTTCCCGAGGTGTCGGGAGGAGATGGAGAACTTTCCCTATAGACAACAAAATCCCATCTCGCCTCCTTCTGGGAGATCAATTGTATAGGTGAGTCAGTGGTAAGTCTAGGATTATATATAATAACTAGGTTTTTGCGTGGGGCGCGCGCTGCTAAAGCAGCGCGCGTGCCTTTCTCTTTCGCACAAGACAAAATAAATAAATAGTTTTTTTTTTCAAAAATATTGGTCTTTGAAATTTATTTTTCGATTCAGGGGTATGTTTGCGAAATGTTTGGCTTCAAACTACTACTTTTGGTATGTCTATTTTTTCGGCATGATTTACAGAATATGAGAAGGAGAGGGTGAGGGAGACGGAGAGGGAGAAGGAGGGAGTGAAGGAGAGGGAGAGGGAAAGGGAGGGAGTGAAGGAGAGGGAGAGGGAAAGGGAGAGGTAGACGTAGAGAGAGTGGGCGGGAGAGGGAGGGAGAGGGGAGGGGAAGGAGAGCGATGGAGAGGGAGAAGCTAGTTGATAATTAATAATAACCCTTAATACTAATAAACGCCTCATACATTGTATTGACATTCAATGGACATAAAATCTGAAATATTCGACACAAAATACATTTGTATGAAAATTAATATTTTTATATGGCAACACTGCAACATTTTTCCTCCGATGTGTACGATCTATAAGTACCAACAACTTCCTGATATATTGTAATGACATAAGATTTATGATATAGCCTGAAATATTACATAAAAAAGTACATTTGTATGAAAACTTTTGTTTTTTGTATGGCAACCCTAAAATATTTTTTCACCATCATTTACGGACTATTAGAACCTACAATCGTCCCATACATTATAAGGCCATCAAATGAAGACAACCGCCTCAAATATTTGAAAAAGGAAAACATTTGTATGAAAATTATTATTTTTTGTATGGCAACACTGAAAATTTTTTCACCAAAATTCACAAAATGTCAGTACCTACAAATGCCCCATAAATTATATTAGCGAAATATTCAATCCAAAAATAAATTTGTATGAAAATTATTATTTTTTGTATGGCAACACTGAAATTTTATTATTTTCACAAAACGAATGATTTAATTAAGAAATATCTCCCATACATTTCTTATACTCTTGATCTATAGTTTAGGCTCAATTACTCGAAAAGTGAAAAAAATTCTGGACTGCAGTGTTGCCAGTTTATTAAGATGAAAATGGTCAAATGTCATTACGACGACCACTTGAAATGTTTTGGTGAAATATTTTGATTAAAAATATTTTTCCTTCTACTTTTCATATTTTTGAATGGAAAGTCCAAAAAATTGTATGAACAAAGAAAACAAAAACCATACATGGCAACACTTTTGGTTAAGTTGCATAACTTCCCCATACAAAGTTACCCCTTCAAATGTTGCCAACCTACAAATTTTTTCGTTCAAAAAATGCCATTTTTCGTACATTTTACAAAATGGCCGCCACGCGGTCCGCCATCTTGTCGAAAAAAATAATATCCCCAAAATATCAAAATTGAGGACACTTTCAAGGGAAAACAAAAAGAATATTGGAAAAAAGTTGAAACACCACCCCGATGCGTCCACACAAAGTCACCTCTAAAATTTCAAAACTTTAAAGAAAAATATCTCGGCGGCCATCTTGTTTTTTAATTTTTTTCTAATTTTATCGTATTAGGCGTCACAAAATTATTCGAAAATGACACCAATATTGAGTAGGTGCTCAAATAAATAAAAAGTTGACAATCGCCGAGCGGCCGCCATCTTGAATTTTCGAACGGTCGGATTTTTCCCATAGTAACCATAGATAGTCAAGCAACTTTCCCATACATCATTATAACCCCCCACCAATACTTTCGGCTGGGCTACTCGAAATGTGAAAAAACGGGAAAAAAAAATCTAGCTCCCAGTGTTGCCAGTTAATTTAGATGAAAATGGTCAAATGTCATTACGACGACAACTAAAAATTTTTTGGTGAAATTTTTTGATTAAAAATGTTTCTCCTTCTACTTTTTATATTTTTGAATAGAAAGTTCACAAAAATGTATGAATGAAAAAAAAATCAACGTAACCTGGCAACACTTCAGACCAAGAACCACAACCGCCCCATACAAAGTGACCCCCTCAAATGTTGCCAACCCAAAAATTTTTTCCTTCAAAAAATGCAATTTTTCGTACTTTTTATAAAATGGCCGCCACGGGGTCCGCCATCTTGTCGAAAAAAAAAATATACCCCAAACGTCAAAATTGGGGATAGATGCAAGGCAACAAAGAAAAAAAATTGCAAAAAAGTTAAAAACCCAACGCAATCCGACCCCGCAAAGTCACCTCGAAAATTGAAAAATTTTAAACCAAGATATCTCGGCGGCCATCTTGTTTTTTCAAATTTTTCCAAATTCTTCGTAACACTTTTTCCAACATTAGCCGAAAACGACACCAATCTCAGGTAGCTGCATAATAAAAAAAAAAGTTGGTCATTTCACCTCAGCCGCCATCTTGGATTTTTGAAAGGTCGGATTTTTCCCATAGACAAGGGGGTTAGTCAAAAATTGTCCCATACATTATATCCACCCCCACCACTCCATCTGGGAGATCAAAACGACTTTTTGTAAAACGAAAAAAAAATTCCAGCAACCAGTGTTGCCAGTCGACATCGACGAAAATGGTCAAATGTCATTATGACAACCACGACACGTTTGCCTGTGTGAATTTTTGATTAAAAATATTGCTCCTTCTACTTTTCATATTTTTGAATAGAAAGTCCAAAAAAATATATGAACAAAGATAAAAAAAATTAAACCTGGCAACACTTTGCGTCAAGTTACACAACCGCCCGGAACAAAGGGACCCGCTCAAATGTTGCCAACCAGAAGAAAAATGCACCCAAAAAATGTCATTTTTCGTACATTTTTCAAAATGGCCGCCACCGCGTCCGCCATCTTGTCGAAAAAATAAATATCCCCAAAATATCAAAATTGAGGATACTTTCCAGACAAAACAAGAAAAATATTGCAAAAAAGTTGAAAAACCTCCCCGATGCGACCCCTCAAATTCACCTCTAAAATCGAAAAAATTCAAACCAAAATAACTCGGCGGCCATCTTGTTTTTTCAATTTTTTCCCATTTTTTTATAATAACCTCCCTAAACTTTACGAATACCCCCAAAAACATTTTGCAAAAGGCCATAAACAAAAAAGTTGAAAATCGCCGCGCAGCCGCCATCTTGAAAATGGGAAATGTCAGATTTTTCCCGAGGTGTCGGGAGGAGATGGAGAACTTTCGCCATAGACAACAAAATCCCATCTCGCCTCCTTCTGGGAGATCAATTGTATAGGTGAGTCAGTGGTAAGTCTAGGATTATATATTATAATAACTAGGTTTTCGCGTGGGGCGCGCGCTGCTAAAGCAGCGCGCGTGCCTTTCTCTTTCGCAAAAGACAAAATAAATAGAGTTTTTTTTTTTCAAAAATATTGGTCTTTGAAATTTATTTTTCGATTCAGGGGTCTGTTTGCGAAATGTTTGGCTTCAAACTACTACTTTTGGTTTGTCTATTTTTTTGGCACGATTAAGGGTAGACGTAAGAGGTAGACGTAGTGAGAGTGGGCGGAAGAGGGAGAGGGAGGGAGAGTGAGAGGGAGGAAGATGGAAAAGGAGAGGGAGAGGGAGGGAGAGGGGGAAGAAGAGGGAGATGGAGAGGGTGAGAGAGGAAGAAGTAGCGGGAGAGGGAGATGGAAAGGGCGAGGGAAAGGGTAAGAGGGGAAGAGGTAGGGAGAGGGGAGGGAAAGAGTGGAGGAGAGGTAGCGGGAGAGGGAGGGCAAGGGGGAGGTAGAGGGGAAGGAAAGAGATGGAGAGGGAGAAGGAGAAATTGATAGGCGGTACAAAGTTTGCCGGGTCAGCTAGTTGATAACTAATAATAACCCTTAATACTAATTAACACCTCATACATTGTATTGACATTCAATGGACAAACAATCTGAAATATTCGACACAAAATACATTTGTATGAAAAGTAATATTTTTATATGGCAACACTGCAACATTTTTCCTCCGATGTGTACGATCTATAAGTACCAACAACCTCCTGATATATTGTAATGACATAAGATTGATGAAATGATTACATAAAAAAGTACATTTTGTATGAAAACTTTTATTTTTTGTATGGCAACCCTAAAATATTTTTTCACCATCATTTACAGATTATTAGAACCTACAATCGCCCCATACATTATAAGGCCATCAAATGAAGACAACCGCCTCAAATATTTGAAAAAAGAAAACATTTGTATGAAAATTATTATTTTTTGTATGGCAACACCGAAATTTTTTTCACCAAAATTCACAAAATATCAGTACCTACAAATGCCCCATACATTATAGTAGCGAAATATTCAATCCAAAAATAAATTTGTATGAAAATTATTATTTTTTGTATGGCAACGCTAAAATTTTATTGTTTTTCCAAAACGAATGATTTAATTAAGAAATATCTCTCATACATTTCTTATACTCCTGATCTATAGTTTAGGCTCAATTACTCGAAAAGTGAAAAAAATTCTGGACTCCAGTGTTGCCAGTTAATTAAGATGAAAATGGTCAAATGTCATTACAACGACCACTAAAAATTTTTCAGTGAAATATGTTGATCAAAAATATTTTTCCTTCTACTTTTCATGTTTTTGAATAGAAAGTCCAAAAAATTGTATGAACGAAGAAACGAAAAACCAAACATGGCAATACTTTCGGTCAAGTTACACAACCGCCCCATACAAAGTGACCCCCTTAAATGTTGCCAACCTACAAATTTTTTCGTTCAAAAAATGCAATTTTTCGTACATTTTACAAAATGGCCGCCACGAGGTCCGCCATTTTGTCGAAAAAAAAATATCCCCGAAATATCAAAATTGAGGACACTTTTAAGGGAAAACAAAAAGAATATTATAAAAAAGTTGAAAAACCACCCCGATGCGACCCCACAAAGTCACCTCTAAAATGTCAAAACTTTAAAGTAAAATATCTCGGCGGCCATCTTGTTTTTTCAATTTTTTCTAATTTCATCGTATTAGTCGTCCCAAAATTATTCGAAAATGACACCAATATAGGGTAGGTGCTCGAATAAATAAAAAAGTTGACAATCGCCGAGCGGCCGCCATCTTGAATTTTCGAACGGTCGGATTTTTCCCATAGTGACCATGAGTAGTCAAGCAACTTTTCTATACATCATTATAACCCCCAACCAATACTTTCGGCTGGGCTACTCGAAATGTGAAAAAACGGGAAAAAAAATTCTAGCTCCCAGTGTTGCCAGTTAATTTGGATGAAAATGGTCAAATGTCATTACGACAACCACTTAAAATTTTTTGGTGAAATTTTTTGATTAAAAATGTTTCTCCTTCTACTTTTTATATTTTTGAATAGAAAGTTCACAAAAATGTATGAAAGAAAAAAAAATCAACATACCCTGGCAACACTTCAGACCAAGACCCACAACCGCCCCATACAAAGTGACCCCGTCAAATGTTGTCAATCTAATAAAATTTTCCTTCAAAAAATGAAGTTTTTCGATCATTTTACAAAATGGCCGCCACGGGTTCCGCCATCTTGGCGAAAAACAAAATATACCCCAAACGTCAAAATTGGGGATAGATGCAAGGCAACAAACCAAAAAAATCGCAAAAAAGTTTAAAACCCAACGCAATCCGACCCCGCAAAGTCACCTCGAAAATGGAAAAATTTTAAATCAAAATATCTCGGCGGCCATCTTGTTTTTTCAAATTTTTCCAAATTTTTCGTAACACTTTTCCCAACATTAGCCGAAAACGACACCAATCTCGGGTAGCTGCATAATAAAAAAAAAAGTTGATCATTTCACCTCGGCCGCCATCTTGGATTTTCGAAAAGTCGGATTTTTCCCATAGATCCGGGGGTGAACAAAAAATTCTCCCATACAAAGTACTCACCCCCCACTACTCCTTCTGGGAGATCAATTCGGGTTTTCGTAAAACGAAAAAAAAAATCCAGCAGTCAGTGTTGCCAGTCGACATCGACGAAAATGGTCAAATGTCATAGCGACGACCGCGACACGGTTTCCTGTGTGACATTTGTATCAAAAATATTGCTCCTTCTACTTTTCATGTTTTTGAATAGAAAGTCCAAAAAAATGTGTGAACGAAGATAAAAAAAATAAAACCTGGCAACACTTTGGGTCAAGTTACACAACCGCCCGGAACAAAGGGACCCGCTCAAATGTTGCCAACCAGAAGAAAAATGCACCCAAAAAATGTCATTTTTCGTACATTTTTCAAAATGGCCGCCACCGCGTCCGCCATCTTGTCGAAAAAATAAATATTCCCAAAATATCAAAATTAAGGATACTTCCAAGCGAATGCAAAAAAATATTGCAAAAAAATTGAAAAACCTCCCCGATGCGACCCCTCAAAGTCACCTCTAAAATCGAAAAAATTCAAACCAAAATAACTCGGCGGCCATCTTGTTTTTTCAATTTTTTCTCATTTTTTCGTAATTCTCCTTACAATTTTAACAAAACACCCGAAAAACATCTGGCAAAAGGCCATAAACAAAAAAGTTGACAATTGCCGCGCAGCCGCCATCTTGAAAATGGGAAATGTCGGATTTTTCCCGAGGTGTCGGGAGGAGATGGAGAATATCCGCCATAGACAACAAAATCCCATCTCGCCTCCTTCTGGGAGAACAATTATATAGTTCACTCCCCGTAAGTCTAGGATTATATATTATAACTAGGTTTTCGCGTGGGGCGCGCGCTGCTAAAGCAGCGCGCGTGCCTTTCTCTTTCGCAAAAGACGAAATAAATAAATAGTTTTTTTTTCAAAAATATTGGTCTTTGAAATGTTTGGCTTTAAAAGAGAGAGGGGGAGAGGGAAAGAGAAAGCGAGAGGTAGACGTAGAGAGAGTGGGCGGGAGAGGGTGAGGGAGGGGGTGAGGAAGATGGAGAGGGAGAGGAAGGGATAGGGGGAGGAAGAGGGAGAAGGAGAGGGAGGAAGAGTGAGAGGGAGGAAGATGGAGAGGGAGGAGAAGGGGGAGGAACAGGGAGAAGGAGAGGGAGATAGAGGAAGAGGGAGGGGGAGACGGAGAGGTAGCGGGAGAGGGAAAGGGTAAGAGGGGGAGAGGTAGGGAGAGGGGAGGGAAAGGGAGGAGGAGAGGTAGCGGGAGAGGGAGGGCAAGGGGAAGAAAAGGAGAAATTGATAGGCGGTACAAAGTTTGCTGGGTCAGCTAGTTGATAACTAATGGTAACCCTTAATACTAATAAACGCCTCATACATTGTATTGAAATTCAATGGACAAACAATTTGAAATATTCGACACAAAATACATTTGTATGAAAATTAATATTTTTATATGGCAACACTGCAACATTTTTCGTCCGATGTGTACGATCTATAAGTACCAACAACCTCCTGATATATTGTAATGACAAAAGATTGATAAAATAGCCTGAAATAGAACATAAAAATGTACATTTTGTATGAAAACTTTTATTTTTTGTATGGCAACCCTAAAATATTGTTTCACCATCATTTACGGACTATTGGATCCTACAATCGCCCTATACATTATAAGGCCATCAAATGAAGACAACCACCTCAAATATTTGAAAAAAGAAAACATTTGTATGAAAACTATTATTTTTTGTATGGCAACACTGAAATTTTTTTTCACCAAAATTCACAAAATATCAGTACCTACAAATGTCCCATACATTATAGTAGCGAAATATTCAATTCAAAAATAAATTTGTATGAAAATTATAATTTTTTGTATGGCAACACTGAAGTTTTATTGTTTTCCCAAAACGAATGATTTAATTAAGAAATATCTTCCATACATTTCTTATACTCCTGATCTATAGTTTAGGCTCAACTACTCGAAAAGTGAAAAAAAATCTGGACTCCAGTGTTGCCAGTTTATTAAGATGAAAATGGTCAAATGTCATTACGACTACCACAAGAAATCTCCTTGTTTGATTTTTTTATCAAAAATGTTTTTCCTTCTACTTTTCATATTTTTGAATGGAAAGTCCAAAAAATTGTATGAACGAAGAAAAGAAAAACCAAACATGGCAACACTTTCGGTCAAGTTACACAACCGCCCCATACAAAGTAACCCCCTCAAGTGTTGCCAACCTACAAATTTTTTCCTTCAAATAATGCAATTATTCGTACATTTTACAAAATGGCCGCCGCGGGGTCCGCCATCTTGTTGAAAAAAAAATTATCCCCAAAATATCAAAATTGAGGACACTTTCAAGGGAAAACAAAAAGAATATTATAAAAAAGTTGAAAAACCACCCCGATGCGACTCCACAAAATCACCTCGAAAATTTCAAAACTTTAAAGAAATATATCTCGGCGGCCATCTTGTATTTTAATTTTTTTCTAATTTCATCGTATTAGTCGTCCCAAAATTATTCGAAAATGACACCAATATTGGGTAGGTGCTCAAATAAATAAAAAAGTTGATAATCGCCGAGCGGCCGCCATCTTGAATTTTCGAACGGTCGGATTTTTCCCATAGTGACCATAAGTAGTCAAGCAACTTTTCCATACATCATTATAACCCCCCACCAATACTTTCGGCTGGGCTACTCGAAATGTGAAAAAACGGGAAAAAAAAATCTAGCTCCCAGTGTTGCCAGTTAATTTAGATGAAAATGGTCAAATGTCATTACGACGACCACTTTAAATTTTTTGGTGAAATTTTGTGATTAAAAATGTTTCTCCTTCTACTTTTCATATTTTTGAATAGAAAGTTCACAAAAATGTATGAACGAAAAAAAAATCAACATACCCTGGCAACACTTAAGACCAAGTCCCACAACCGCCCCATACAAAGTGACCCCCTCAAATGTTGCCAACCTAAAAATTTTTTCCTTCAAAAAATGCAATTTTTCGTACATTTTATAAAATGGCCGCCACGGGGTCCGCCATCTTGGCGAAAAAAAAAATATACCCCTAACGTCAAAATTGGGGATATTTGCAAGGCAACAAAGAAAAAAAATTGCAAAAAAGTAAAAAACCCATCGCAATCCCACCCCGCAAAGTCACCTCGAAAATTGAAAATTTTTAAATCAAAATATCTCGGCGGCCATCTTGTTTTTTCAAATTTTTCCAAATTATTCGTAACACTTTTCCCAACATTAGCCGAAAACAACACCAATCTCGGGTAGCTGCATAATAAAAAAAAAAGTTGGTCATTTCACCTCGGCCGCCATCTTGGATTTTTGAAAGGTCGGATTTTTCCCATAGACAAGAGGATTAGTCAAAAATTATTCCATACATCATATCTACCCCCACCACTCCATCTGGGAGATCAAAACGACTTTTTGTAAAACGAAAAAAAAATTCCAGCAGTCAGTGTTGCCAGGTGAAATCGACGAAAATGGTCAAATGTCATAGCGACGACCGCGACACATTTGCATGTGTGATTTTTTGATAAAAAATATTGCTCCTTCTACTTTTCATATTTTTGAATAGAAAGTCCAAAAAAATGTATGAACGAAGAAAAAAAAAATGAAACCTGGCAACACTTTGGGTCAAGTTACACAACCGCCCGGAACAAAGGGACCCGCTCAAATGTTGCCAACCAGAAGAAAAATGCACCCAAAAAATGTCATTTTTCGTACATTTTTCAAAATGGCCGCCACCGCGTCCGCCATCTTGTCAAAAAAATAAATATCCTCAAAATATCAAAATCGAGGATAACTTCAAGCGAATGCAAAAAAAATATTGCAAAAAAGTTGAAAAACCTCCCCGATGCGACCCCTCAAAGTCACCTCTAAAATCGAAAAAATTCAAACCATAATAACTCGGCGGCCATCTTGTTTTTTCAATTTTTTCCCATTTTTTCATAATAAGCTCCCTAAACTTTACGAATACCCTCAAAAACATTTTGCAAAAGGCCATAAACAAAAAAGTTGACAATCGCCGCGCAGCCGCCATCTTGAAAACGGGAAATGTCAGATTTTTCCCGAGGTGTCGGGAGGAGATGGAGAACTTTCGCCATAGACAACAAAGTCGTATCTCTACTCCTTCTGGGAGATCAATTGTATAGGTGAGTCAGTGGTAAGTCTAGGATTATATATTATAACTAGGTTTTCGCGTGGGGCGCGCGCTGCTAAAGCAGCGCGCGTGCCTTTCTCTTTCCCAAAAGACAAAATAAATAAATAGTTTTTTCAAAAATATAATTGGTCTTTGAAATTTATTTTTCGATTCAGGGGTATGTTTGCGAAATGTTTGGCTTCAAACTACTACTTTTGGTTTGTCTATTTTTTTTGGTATGATTAACAGAATATGAGAGGGAGAGGTTGAGGGAGAGGGAGAGGGAGGGAGAGGGAGAGGGAGGGAGAGGGAGAGAGGGAGAGGGAGAGGGAAAGGGAGAGGTAGACGTAGAGAGAGTGGGTGGGAGAGGGAGGGAGAGTGAGAGGGGGGAAGATAGAGAGGGAGAGGGAGAACGAGGGAGAGGGGGAGGAAGAGGGAGAAGGAGAGGGAGAGAGAGGAAGAGGGAGGGGATGACGGAGAGGGAAAGGAGGGAGGGGGAAAGGGCGAGGGAAAGGGGGAGAGGTAGGGAGAGGGGAGGGAAAGGGAGGAGAAGAGGTAGCGGGAGAGGGAGGGCAAGGGGGAGGTAGAGGGGAAGGAAAGTGATGGAGAGGGAGAAGGAGAAATTGATAGCCTATAAATTTGCAAAGTTTGTTGGGTCAGCTAGTTGATAACTAATAATAACCCTTAATACTAATAAACGCCTCATACATTGTATTGACATTCAATGGACAAACAATCTGAAATATTCGACACAAAATACATTTGTATGAAAATTTATATTTTTATATGGCAACACTGCAACATTTTTCCTCCGATGTATACGATCTATAAGTACCAACAACCTCCTGATATATTGTAATGACATAAGATTGATGAAATAGCATGAAATACTACATAAAAAAGTGCATTTGTATGAAAACTTTTATTTTTTGTATGGCAACCCTAAAATATTTTTTCACCATCATTTACGGAATATTAAAAACTACAATCACCCCATACATTACAAGGCCATCAAATGAAGACAACCGCCTCAAATATTTGAAAAAAGAAAACATTTGTATGAAAATTATTATTTTTTGTATGGCAACACTGAAATTTTTTTCACCAAAATTCACAAAATATCAGTACCTACAAATGCCCCATACATTATAGTAGCGAAATATTCAATCCAAAAATAAATTTGTATGAAAAATATTATTTTTTGTATGGCAACACTGAAATTTTATTGTTTTTCCAAAACGAATGATTTAATTAAGAAATATATTCCATACATTTCTTATACTCCTGATATATAGTTTAAGCTCAACTACTCGAAAAGTGAAAAAAATTCTGGACTCCAGTGTTGCCAGTTTATTAAGATGAAAATGGTCAAATGTCATTACGACTACCACAAGAAATTTCCTTGTTTGATTTTTTTATCAAAAATATTTTTCCTTCTACTTTTTATATTTTTGAATGGAAAGTCCAAAAAATTGTATGAACGAAGAAAAGAAAAACCAAACATGGCAACACTTTCGATCAAGTTACACAACTTTTCCTTGCCTTTCTCTTTCGCAAAAGACAAAACAAATAAATAGTTTTTTTCAAAAATGTCATCGGTCTTGGAAATTTATTTTTCGATTCAGGGGTCTGTTTGCGACATATTTGGCTTCAAAGCACTTTGTCTTTTTTTGTATGGCAGCACTAAAATATGTACATACGGAGAGAGAGGGGGAGATGGAGACGGAGAGGATGAGAAAGAGGAAGAGGGAGAGGGGGACGGAGAGGGAAAGGAAGTGGTAGACGTAGAGAGAGTGGGCGGGAGAGGGAGGGAGAGTGAGAGGGAGGAAGATGGAGAGGGGGAGGAAGAGGGAGAAGGAGAGGGAGAGAGAGAGGAAGAGGGAGGGAGAGGGGGAGGAAGATGGAGAAGGAGAGGGAGAGAGAGAGGAAGAGGGAGGGGAGACGGAGAGGTAGCAAGAGAGGGAGACGGAGAGATAGCAGGAGAGGGATTCGGAGAGATAACGGGAGAGGGAGACGGAGAGATAGCGGAAGAGGGAGACGGCGTGATAGCGGGAGAGGGAGCGGGAGAGGGAGGGAGAGAGAAAGGGCGAGGGAAAGGGTAATAGGGGGAGGTAGAGGGGAAGGAAAGCGATGGAGAGGGAGAAGGAGAAATTGATAGGCGGTACAAAGTTTGCCGGGTCAGCTAGTTGATAACTAATAATAACCCTTAATACTAATAAACGCCTCATACATTGTATTGACATTCAATGGACAAACAATCTGAAGTATTGGACACAAAATACATTTGTATGAAAATTAATATTTTTACATGGCAACACTGCAACATTTTTCCTCTGATGTGTACGATCAATAAGTACCAACAAACCCCTGATACATCGTAGTGACATAAAGTTGATGAAATAGCCTAAAATATCACAAAAAAAAGGAAATTTGTATGAAAAATATATTTTTTGTATGGTAACACTAAAATATTTTTTTGACCATCATTTACAAACTATTGTTACCTACAATCGCCCCATACATTATAAGGACATCAAATGAAGACAACAGCCTCAAATATTCTGAATTCTGCCGCCCCTAGGACGCTGCCGCCCCTAAGCTGTGCGGCCTATACGGCCTATTGACAAATCCAGGACTGAGCTGGAGCCAGTGCCGGATTTATATTTTTTATGAGTATAGACCAATTTATTTCTGCCGCCCATGTACCTTTCTAAAATAAGAATTTTCCATTCATAGTAAGGAAGGCACTGAATTTCTTAGTGACTACTAAGAAAGTGCGTAAAAAAACAAGAATCACAATTTTTTGCGACACTTTTTAATAGAAAAATCATCTATAATATATTATCATCTCCTGAAATTTGCCGCCCCTAGGACTCTGCCGCCCCTAGGCCGCGGCCTATACGGCCTATTGATAAATCCAGGACTGGCTGGAGCATCATTTAAAACATATAAACACCCAGCGCATTCAGTTGTTGTTTCCATTTGTACTAAAATGCTGAAAGTAACATTTAATAATAGGTACTCAGTTATTTACTTGCTTCTGTATTTTTCTGTGATAAAGTTTATAAACGAAGAGTTTATTTTTAGTTTAAAGTTTAAAGTTGTGATATATTGTTGGTTACATAGGAACTAATTATAATATAATTTTTTGTGTAAACTAAGTGAAAAAACCTTATTTAATCAGTTTAATTTATAAACTTAAAAATAAGTTTATTAAAGCGATCTTGAGTGTCGATGCAAGTTGTTGTAACAAACGCCTATGTAACGCGATCTGCACGGCGCTTAAGCCCTTGTTTCCGCGAAGAAACAAAGCGACGTTCTCCGGAAAAGAACATTTGTATGAAAACTTTTATTTTTTGTATGGCAACTCTAAAATATTTTTTCACCATAATTTACGGACTATTGATACCTACAATCGCCCCATACATTATAAGGCCATGAAATGAAGACAACTGCCTCAAATATTTGAAAAAAGAAAACATTTGTATGAAAATTATTATTTTTTGTATGGCAACACTGAAATTTTTTTCACCAAAATTCACAAAATATCAGTACCTACAAATGCCTCATACATTATAGTAGCGAAATATTCAATCTAAAAATAAATTTGTATGAAAATTATAATTTTTTGTATGGCAACACTGAAATTTTATAGTTTTCCCAAAACGAATGATTTAATTAAGAAATATCTCCCATACATTTCTTATACTCCTGATCTATAGTTTAGGCTCAACTACTCGAAAACTGAAAAAAATTCTGGACTCCAGTGTTGCCAGTTAATTAAGATGAAAATGGTCAAATGTCATTACGAGTACCACAAAAAATCTCTTTGCTTGATTTTTTTATCAAAAATGTTTTTCCTTCTACTTTTCATATTTTTGAATGGAAAGTCCAAAAAATTGTATGAACAAAGAAAAGAAAAACCAAACATGGCAACACTTTCGGTCAAGTTGCACAACTGCCTCATACAAAGTGACCCCCTCAAATGTTGCCAACCTACTAATTTTTTCCTTCAAAAAATGCAATTTTTCGTACATTTTACAAAATGGCCGCCACGGGGTCCGCCATCTTGTTGAAAAAAAAATTATCCCCAAAATATGAAAATTGAGGACACTTTCAAGGGAAAACAAAAAGAATATTATAAAAAAGTTGAAAAACTACCCCGATGCGAGCCCACAAAGTCACCTCTAAAATTTCAAAACTTTAAAGAAAAATATCTCGGCGGCCATCTTGTTTTTTAATTTTTTTCTAATTTCATCGTATTGGTCGTCCCATAATTATTCGAAAATGACACCAATATTGGGTAAGTGCTCAAATAAATAAAAAAGTTGACAATCGCCGAGCGGCCGCCATCTTGAATTTTCGAACGGTCGGATTTTTCCCATAGTGACCTTAAGTAGTCAAGCAACTTTTCTATACATCATTATAACCCCCCACCAATACTTTCGGCTGGGCTACTCGAAATGTGAAAAAACGGGGAAAAAAAATCTAGCTCCCAGTGTTGCCAGTTAATTTAGATGAAAATGGTCAAATGTCATAACGACGACCACTTAAAATTTTTTGGTGAAATTTTTTGATTAAAAATGTTTCTCCTTCTACTTTTCATATTTTTGAATAGAAAGTTCACAAAAATGTATGAACGAAAAAAAAATCAACGTACCCTGGCAATACTTCAGACCAAGATCTACAACCGCCCGATACAAAGTGAACCCCTCAAATGTTGCCAACCTAAAAATTTTTTCCTTCAAAAAATGCAATTTTTCGTACATTTTATAAAATGGCCGCCACGGGGTCCGCCATCTTGTTGAAAAAAAAAATATACCCCAAACGTCAAAATTGGGGATAGATGCAAGGCAACAAAGCAAAAAAATCGCAAAAAAGTTTAAAACCCAACGCAATCCGACCCCGCAAAGTCACCTCGAAAATTGAAAAATTTTAAATCAAAATATCTCGGCGGCCATCTTGTTTTTTCAAATTTTTCCAAATTTTTCGTATTACTTTTACCAACATTAGCCGAAAACGACACCAATCTCGGGTAGCTGCATAATAAAAAAAAAAGTTGGTCATTTCACCTCGGCCGCCATCTTGGATTTTCGAAAAGTCGGATTTTTCCCATAGATCCGGGGGTGAACAAAAAATTCCCCCATACATAGTATTCACCCCCCACCACTCCTTCTGGGAGATCAATTCGGGTTTTCGTAAAACGAAAAAAAAATTCCAGCAGTCAGTGTTGCCAGTCGACATCGACGAAAATGGTCAAATGTCATAGCGACGACCGTGGCACGGTTTCCTGTGTGACATTGTTATCAAAAATATTGCTCCTTCTACTTTTCATGTTTTTGAATAGAAAGTCCAAAAAAATGTGTGAACGAAGATAAAAAAAATAAAACCTGGCAACACTTTGGGTCAAGTTACACAACCGCCCGGAACAAAGGGACCCGCTCAAATGTTGCCAACCAGAAGAAAACTGCACCCAAAAAATGTCGTTTTTTGTACATTTTTCAAAATGGCCGCCACCGCGTCCGCCATCTTGTCAAAAAAATAAATATTCCCAAAATATAAAAATCGAGGATACATTTAAGCGAATGCAAAAAAAATATTGCAAAAAAGTTGAAAAACCTCCCCGATGCGACCCCTCAAAGTCACCTCTAAAATCGGAAAAATTCAAACCAAAATAACTCGGCGGCCATCTTGTTTTTTTAATTTTTTCTAATTTTTTCGTAATTCCCTTCTTAAACTTTACGAATACCCTCAAAAACATTTTGCAAAAGGCCATAAACAAAAAAGTTGACAATCGCCGCGCAGCCGCCATCTTGAAAATGGGAAATGTCAGATTTTTCCCGAGGTGTGGTGAGGGAAAGGAGAATATCCGCCATAGACAACAAAACCCCATCTCTGCTCCTTCTGGGAGAACAATTGTATAGTTCAGTCAGTGGTAAGTCTAGGATTATATATTATAACTAGGTTTTCGCGTGGGGCGCGCGCTGCTAAAGCAGCGCGCGTGCCTTTCTCTTTCGCAAAAGACAAAATAAATAAATAGTTTTTTTTTCAAAAATATCATTGGTCTTTGAAATTTATTTTTCGATTCAGGGCTATTTTTGCGACATGTTTGGCTTCAAACTACTACTTTTGGTTTGTTTATTTTTTGGCATGATTAACAGAATATGAGAGGGAGAAGGAGAGGAAAGAAAAGGGAGAGGGAGAGCGGGAGGAAGAGGGAGAATGAGAGGGAGAGAGAGGAAGAGGGAGGGGGAGACGGAGAGGTAGCGGGAGAGCGAGACGGAGAGTTAGAGGGGAAGGAAAGCGATGGAGAGGGAGAAGGAGAAATTGATAGGCGGTACAAAGTTTGCCGGGTCAGCTAGTTGATTACTAATAATAACCCTTAATACTAATAAACGCCTCATACATTGTATTGACTTTCAATGGACAAACAATCTGAAATATTCGACACAAAATACATTTGTATGAAAATTAATATTTTTATATGGCAACACTGCTACATTTTTCCTCCGATGTGTACGATCTATAAGTATCAACAGCCTCCTGATATATTTTAAGAACATAAGATTGATGAAATAGCCCGAAATATTACATAAAAAAGTACATTTTGTATGAAAACTTTTATTTTTTGTATGGCAACCCTAAAATATTTTTTCACCATCAATTACGAACTATTAGAACCTACAATCGCTCCATACATTATAAGGCCATCAAATGAAGACAACCACCTCAAATATTTGAAAAAAGAAAACATTTGTATGAAAATTATTATTTTTTGTATGGCAACACTGAAATTTTTTTTCACCAAAATTCACAAAATATCAGTACCTACAAATGCCTCATACATTATAGTAGCGAAATATTCAATCCAAAAATAAATTTGTATGAAAATTATTATTTTTTGTATGGCAACACTAAAATTTTATAGTTTTTCCAAAACGAATAATTTAATTAAGAAATATCTTCCATACATTTCTTATACTCCTGATCTATAGTTTAGGCTCAACTACTCGAAAAGTGAAAAAAATTCTGGACTCCAGTGTTGCAAGTTTATTAAGATGAAAATGGTCAAATGTCATTACGACGACCACTTGAAATGTTTTGGTAAAATATTTTGATTAAAAATATTTTTCCTTCTACTTTTCATATTTTTGAATGGAAAGTCCAAAAATTTGTATGAACGAAGAAAAGAAAAACCAAACATGGCAACACTTTCGGTCAAGTTACACAACCGCCTCATACAAAGTAACCCCCTCAAGTGTTGCCAACCTACTAATTTTTTCCCTCAAAAAATGCAATTTTTTGTATATTTTACAAAATGGCCGCCATGGGGTCCGCCATCTTGTTGAAAAAAAAAATTATCCCCAAAATATGAAAATTGAGGACACTTTCAAGGGAAAACAAAAAGAATATTATAAAAAAGTTGAAAAACCACCCCGATGCGACTCCACAAAATCACCTCGAAAATTTCAAAACTTAAAAGTAAAATATCTCGGCGGCCATCTTGTTTTTTAAATTTTTTCTAATTTCATCGTATTAGTCGTCCCAAAATTATTCGAAAATGACACCAATTTTGGGTAAGTGCTCAGAGAAAAAAAAAAGTTGATTTTCACCGAGCGGCCGCCATCTTGAATTTTCGAACGGTCGGATTTTTCCCATAGTAATCATAGATAGTCAAGCAACTTTTCCATACATCATTATAACCCCCCACCAATACTTTCGGCTGGGCTACTCGAAATGTGAAAAAACGGGGAAAAAAATTCTAGCTCTCAGTGTTGCCAGTTAATTTAGATGAAAATGGTCAAATGTCATTACGACAACCACTAAAAATTTTTTGGTGAAATTTTTTGATTAAATATGTTTCTCCTTCTGCTTTTTATATTTTTGAATAGAAAGTTCACAAAAATGTATGAACGAAAAAAAAATCAACATACCCTGGCAACACTTCAGACCAAGTCCCACAACCGCCCCATACAAAGTGACCCCGTCAAATGTTGTCAACCTAAAAAATTTTTCCTTCAAAAAATGCAATTTTTCGTACATTTTATAAAATGGCCGCCAAGGGTCCGCCATCTTGTCGAAAAAAAAAAATATACCCCAAACGTCAAAATTGGGGATACATCCAAGGCAACAAAGAAAAAAAATCGCAAAAAAGTTTAAAACCCAACGCAATCCGACCCCGCAAAGTCACCTCAAAAATTGAAAAATTTTAAACAAAAATATCTCGGCGGCCATCTTGTTTTTTCAAAATTTTCTAAATTTTTCATAACACTTTTCTCAACATTAGCCGAAAACGACACCAATCTCAGGTAGCTGCATAATAAAAAAAAAAGTTGGTCATTTCACCTCGGCCGCCATCTTGGATTTTCGAAAAGTCGGATTTTTCCCATAGATCCGGGAGTGAACCAAAAATTTTCCCATACATAGTACTCACCCCCCACCACTCCTTCTGGGAGATCAATTCGGGTTTTCGTAAAACGAAAAAAAAATTCCAGCAGTCAGTGTTGCCAGTCGACATCGACGAAAATGGTCAAATGTCATTATGACAACCACGACACGTTTGCATGTGTGAATTTTTGATTAAAAATATTGCTCCTTCTACTTTTCATGTTTTTGAATAGAAAGTCCAAAAAAATGTGTGAACGAAGATAAAAAAAATAAAACCTGGCAACACTTTGGGTCAAGTTACACAACCGCCCGGAACAAAGGGACCCGCTCAAATGTTGCCAACCAGAAGAAAAATGCACCCAAAAAATGTCATTTTTCGTACATTTTTCAAAATGGCCGCCACCGCGTCCGCCATCTTGTCGAAAAAATAAATATTCCCAAAATATCAAAATCGAGGATACCCTCAAGCGAATGCAAAAAAAATATTGCAAAAAAGTTGAAAAACCTCCCCGATGCGACCCCTCAAAGTCACCTCTAAAATCGGAAAAATTCAAACCAAAATAACTCGGCGGCCATCTTGTTTTTTCAATTTTTTCTCATTTTTTCATAATTCCCTTCCTAAATTTTACGCAATCCTCCAAAAACATTAGGCAAAAGGCCATAAACAAAAAAGTTGACAATCGCCGCGCAGCCGCCATCTTGAAAATGGGAAATGTCAGATTTTTCCCGAGGTGTCGGGAGGGGATGGAGAATATTCGCCATAGACAACAAAATCCCATCTCTACTCCTTCTGGGAGAACAATTATATAGTTCACTCCCCGTAAGTCTAGGATTATATAATATAACTAGGTTTTCGCGTGGGGCGCGCGCTGCTAAAGCAGCGCGCGTGCCTTTCTCTTTCGCAAAAGACAAAATAAATAAATAGTTTTTTTTTTTTATAAATATTGGTCTTTGAAATTTATTTTTCGATTCAGGGGTATGTTTGCGAAATGTTTGGCTTCAAACTACTACTTTTGGTTTGTCTATTTTTTTGGCACGATTAAGGGTAGACGTAAGAGGTAGACGTAGTGAGAGTGGGCGGAAGAGGGAGAGGGAGGGAGAGTGAGAGGAAGGAAGATGGAAAAGGAGAGGGAGAGGGGGAAGAAGAGGGAGATGGAGAGGGTGAGAGAGGAAGAGGGAGGGGGAGTCGGAGAGGTAGCGGGAGAGGGAGATGGAGAGGTAACGGGAGAAGGAGCGGGAAAGGGCGAGGGAAAGGGAGGAGGAGAGGTAGCGGGAGAGGGAGGGCAAGGGGGAGATAGAGGGGAAGGAAAGCGATGGAGAGGGAGAAGGAGAAATTGATAGGCGGTAAAATGTTTGCCGGGTCAGCTAGTTGTAAACTAATAATAACCCTTGAAACTAATAAACGCCTCATACATTGTATTGACATTCAATGGACAAACAATCTGAAATATTCGACACAAAATACATTTGTATGAAAATTAATATTTTTATATGGCAACACTGCAATATTTTTCCTCCGATGTGTACGATCTATAAGTACCAACAACCTCCTGTTATATTGTAATAACATAAGATTGATGAAATGATTACATAAAAAAGTACATTTTGTATGAAAACTTTTATTTTTTGTATGGCAACCCTAAAATGTTTTTTCACCAACATTCACGAACTATTGGAACCTACAATCGCCCCATACATTATAAGGCCATCAAATGAAGACAACCGCCTCAAATATTTGAACAAAAAAACATTTGTATGAAAATTATTATTTTTTGTATGGCAACACTGAAATTTTTATCACCAAAATTCACAAAATATCAGTACCTACAAATGCCCCATACATTATAGTAGCGAAATATTCAATCCAAAAATAAATTTGTATGAAAATTATTATTTTTTGTATAGCAACACTAAAATTTTATTGTTTTCCCAAAACGAATGATTTAATTAAGAAATATCTCCCATACATTTCTTATACTCTTGATCTATAGTTTAGGCTCAATTACTCGAAAAGTGAAAAAAATTCTGGACTCCAGTGTTGCCAGTTTATTAAGATGAAAATGGTCAAATGTCATTACGACGACCACTTGAAATGTTTTGGTAAAATATTTTGATTAAAAATATTTTTCCTTCTACTTTTCATATTTTTGAATGGAAAGTCCAAAAAATTGTATGAACGAAGAAAAGAAAAACCAAACATGGCAATACTTTCGGTCAAGTTACACAACCGCCTCATACAAAGTAACCCCCTCAAGTGTTGCCAACCTACTAATTTTTTCCCTCAAAAAATGCAATTTTTTGTATATTTTACAAAATGGCCGCCATGGGGTCCGCCATCTTGTTGAAAAAAAAATTATCCCCAAAATATCAAAATTGAGGACACTTTCAAGGGAAAACAAAAATAATATTATAAAAAAGTTGAAAAACTACCCCGATGCGAGCCCACAAAGTCACCTCTAAAATTTCAAAACTTTGAAGAAAAATATCTCGGCGGCCATCTTGTTTTGTAAATTTTTTCTGATTTCATCGTATTAGTCGTCCCAAAATTATTCGAAAATGACACCAATATTGGGTAGGTGCTCAAAGAAAAAAAAAGTTGATTATCACCGAGCGGCCGCCATCTTGAATTTTCGAACGGTCGGATTTTTCCCATAGTAACCATAGATAGTCAAGCAACTTTCCCATACATCATTATAACCCCGCACCAATACTTTCGGCTGGGCTACTCGAAATGTGAAAAAACGGGGAAAAAAAATGTAGCTCCCAGTGTTGCCAGTTAATTTAGATGAAAATGGTCAAATGTCATTACGACGATCACTAAAAATTTTTTGGTGAAATTTTTTGATTAAAAATGTTTCTCCTTCTACTTTTCATATTTTTGAATAGAAAGTTCACAAAAATGTATGAAAGAAAAAAAAATTAACATACCCTGGCAACACTTCAGACCAATTCTCACAACCGCTCCATACAAAGTGACCCCCTCAAATGTTGCCAACCTAAAAAATTTTTCCTTCAAAAAATGCAATTTTTCGTACATTTTATAAAATGGCCGCCACGGGGTCCGCCATCTTGGCGAAAAAAAAAATATACCCCAAACGTCAAAATTGGGGATAGATGCAAGGCAACAGTGAAAAAAAATCACAAAAAAGTTTAAAACCCAACGCAATCCGACCTCGCAAAGTCACCTCTAAAATTGAAAAATTTTAAACCAAGATATCTCGGCGGCCATCTTGTTTTTTCAAATTTTTTCAAATTTTTCGTAACACTTTTTCCAACATTAGCCGGAAACGGCACCAATCTCGGATAGCTGCATAATAAAAAAAAAAGTTGGTCATTTCACCTCGGCCGCCATCTTGGATTTTTGAAAGGTCGGATTTTTCCCATAGACAAGGGGGTTAGTCAAAAATTCTCCCATACATAGTACTCACCCCCCACCACTCCTTCTGGGAGATCAATTCGGGTTTTCGTAAAACGAAAAAAAAATTCCAGCAGTCAGTGTTGCCAGGTGAAATCGACGAAAATGGTCAAATGTCATAGCGACGACCGCGATACGGTTTCCTGTGTGACATTGTTATCAAAAATATTGCTCCTTCTACTTTTCATGTTTTTGAATAGAAAGTCCAAAAAAATGTGTGAACGAAGATAAAAAAAATGAAACCTGGCAACACTTTGGGTCAAGTTACACAACCGCCCGGAACAAAGGGACCCACTCAAATGTTGCCAACCAGAAGAAAAATGCACCCAAAAAATGTCGTTTTTCGTACATTTTTCAAAATGGCCGCCACCGCGTCCGCCATCTTGTCGAAAAAATAAATATCCCCAAAATATCAAAATCGAGGATACCTTCAAGCGAAAGCAAAAAAAATATCGTAAAAAAGTTGAAAAACCTCCCCGATGCGACTCCGCAAAGTCACCTCTAAAATGGAAAAAATTCAAACCGAAATAACTCGGCGGCCATCTTGTTTTTTAAATTTTTTCTCATTTTTTCGTAATTCCCTCCCTAAACTTTACGAAAACCTCCAAAAACATTGGACAAAAAGCTATAAACAAAAAAGTTGACAATCACCGCGCAGCCGCCATCTTGAAAATGGGAAATGTCAGATTTTTCCCGAGGTGTCGGGAGGAGATGGAGAACTTTCGCCATAGACGACAAAATCCCATCTCGCCTCCTTCTGGGAGAACAATTATATAGTTCACTCCCCGTAAGTCTAGGATTATATAATATAACTAGGTTTTCGCGTGGGGCGCGCGCTGCTAAAGCAGCGCGCGTGCCTTTCTCTTCCGCAAAAGACAAAATAAATAAATAGTTTTTTTTTCAAAAATATCATTGGTCTTTGAAATTTATTTTTCGATTCAGGGGTCTGTTTGCGAAATGTTTGGCTTCAAACTACTACTTTTGGTTTGTCTATTTTTTTTGGCATGATTAAAAGAGTATGAGAGGGTGAGGGAGAGGTAAAGGGAGAGGTAGACGTAGAGAGAGTGGGTGGGAGAGGGAGAGGGAGGGAGAGTGAGCGGGAGGAAGATGGAGATGGAGAGGGAGAGGGATGGAGAGGGGGAGGAAGAAGGAGAAGGAGAGGGAGAGAGAGGAAGTGGGAGGGGGAGACTGAGATGTTGCGGGAGAAGGTGCGGGAGAGGGAGGGAAAGGGAGGAGGAGAGGTAGCGGTAGAGGGAGGGCAAGGGGGAGGTAGAGGGGAAGGAAAGCGATGGAGAGAGAGAAGGAGAAATTGATAGGCGGTACAAAGTTTGCCGGGTCAGCTAGTTGATAACTAATAATAACCCTTAATACTAATAAACGCCTCATACATTGTATTGACATTCAATGGACAAACAATCTGAAGTATTGGACACAAAATACATTTGTATGAAAATTAATATTTTTATATGGCAACACTGCAACATTTTTCCTCTGATGTGTACGATCTATAAGTACCAACAACCTCCTGATAAGTTGTAATGACATAAGATTGATGAAATAGCCTGAAATATTACATAAAATAGTACATTTGTATGAAAACTTTTATTATTTGTATGGCAACCCTAAAATATTTTTTCACCATCATTTACAAACTATTATTGTCTACAATCGCCCCATACATTATAAGGCCATCAAATGAAGACAACCGCCTCAAATATTCGAAAAAAGAATACATTTGTATGAAAACTTTTATTTTTTGTATGGCAACACTGAAATTTTTTTCACCAAAATTCACAAAATATCAGTACCTACAAATGCCCCATACATTATAGTAGCGAAATATTCAATCCAAAAATAAATTTGTATGAAAATTATTATTTTTTGTATGGCAACACTAAAATTTTATTATTTTTCCAAAATGAATGATTTAATTAAGAAATATCTCCCATACATTTATTATACTCCTGATCTATAGTTTAGGCTCAATTACTCGAAAAGTGAAAAAAATTCTGGACTCCAGTGTTGCCAGTTTATTAAGATGAAAATGGTCAAATGTCATTACAACGACCAATTGAAATGCTTTGGTAAAATATTTTGATTAAAAATATTTTTCCTTCTACTTTTCATATTTTTGAATGGAAAGTCCAAAAAATTGTATGAACGAAGAAAAGAAAAACCAAACATGGCAACACTTTCGGTCTAGTTGCACAACTGCCCCATACAAAGTGACCCATCAAATGTTGCCATCCTACAAATTTTTTCGTTCAAAAAATGCTATTTTTCGTACATTTTACAAAATGGCTGCCACGGGGTCCGCCATCTTGTCGAAAAAAAAAATATCCCCAAAATATCAAAATTTAGGACATTTCTAAGAGAAAACTTGAAGAATATTAGAAAAAAATTAAATAACAACCCCGATGCGACCCCACAAAGTCACCTCTAAAATTTCAAAACTTTAAAGAAAAATATCTCGGCGGCCATCTTGTTTTTGAAATTTTTTCTAATTTCATCGTATTAGTCGTCCCAAAATTATTCGAAAATGACACCAATATTCGGTAGGTGCTCACATAAATAAAAAAGTTGACACTCGCCGAGCGGCCGCCATCTTGAATTTTCGAACGGTCGGATTTTTCCCATAGTGACCATAAGTAGTCAAGCAACTTTCCTGTACATCATTATAACCCCCCACCAATACTTTCGGCTGGGCTACTCGAAATGTGAAAAAACGGGAAAAAAAAATCTAGCTCCCAGTGTTGCCAGTTAATTTAGATGAAAATGGTCAAATGTCATTACGACGGTCACTAAAAATTTTTTGGTGAAATTTTTTGATTAAAAATGTTTCTCCTTCTACTTTTCATATTTTTGAATAGAAAGTTCACAAAAATGTATGAACGAAAAAAAAATCAACATACCCTGGCAACACTTCAGACCAAGTCCCACAACCGCGCCATACAAAGTGACCCCCTCAAATGTTGCCAACCTAAAAAAATTTTCCTTCAAAAAATGCAATTTTTCGAACATTTTACAAAATGGCCGCCACGGGGTCCGCCATCTTGGCAAAAAAAAAATATACCCGAAACGTCAAAATTGGGGATAGATGCAAGGCAATAAAGAAAAAAAATCGCAAAAAAGTTGAAAACCCAGCGCAATCCGACCCCGCAAAGTCACCTCGAAAATTGAAAAATTTTAAACTTAAATATCTCGGCGGCCATCTTGTTTTTTCAAATTTTTCCAAATTCATCGTAACACGTTTCCCAACATTAGTCGAAAACGACACCAATCTCGGGTAGCTGCATAATAAAAAAAAAAGTTGGTCTTTTCACCTCGGCCGCCATCTTGGATTTTTGAAAAGTTGGAGTTTTCCCATAGATCCGGGAGTGAACCAAAAATTCCCCCATACATAGTATCTACCCTCCACCACTCCTTCTGGGAGATCAATTCGGGTTTTCGTAAAACGAAAAAAAAATTCCAGCAGTCAGTGTTGCCAGTCGACATCGACGAAAATAGTCAAATGTCATTATGACAACCACAACACGATTGCATGTTTAAATTTTTGATTAAAAATATTGCTCCTTCTACTTTTCATGTTTTTGAATAGAAAGTCCAAAAAAATGTGTGAACGAAGATGAAAAAAATAAAACCTGGCAACACTTTGGGTCAAGTTACACAACCGCCCGGAACAAAGGGACCCGCTCAAATGTTGCCAACCCGGAGAAAAATTCACCCAAAAAAAGTCATTTTTCGTACATTTTTCAAAATGGCCGCCACCGCGTCCGCCATCTTGTCGAAAAAATAAATATCCCCAAAATATCAAAATCGAGGATACCCTCAAGCGAATGCAAAAAAAATATTGCAAAAAAGTTGAAAAACCTCCCCGATGCGACCCCTCAAAGTCACCTCTAAAATGGAAAAAATTCAAACCGAAATAACTCGGCGGCCATCTTGTTTTTTCATTTTTTTCTCATTTTTTCGTAATCCCCTTCTTAAACTTTACGAAAACTCCGAAAAACATTGGGCAAAAGGCCATAAACAAAAAAGTTGACAATCGCCGCGCAGCCGCCATCTTGAAAATGGGAAATGTCAGATTTTTCCCGAGGTGTCGGGAGGAGATGGAGAACTTTCGCCATAGACAACAAAATCCCATCTCGCCTCCTTCTGGGAGAACAATTATATAGTTCACTCCCCGTAAGTCTAGGATTATATAATATAACTAGGTTTTCGCGTGGGGCGCGCGCTGCTAAAGCAGCGCGCGTGCCGTTCTCTTTCGCAAAAGACAAAATAAATAAATAGTTTTTTTCAAAATTGTCATCGGTCTTGGAAATTTATTTTTCGATTCAGGGGTCTGTTTGCGAAATGTTTGGCTTCAAACTACTACTTTTGGTTTGTCTATTTTTTTGGAATTTTTTTGGAATATGAGAGGGAGGGGGTGAGGGAGAGGGAGAGGGAAAGGGAGAGGTAGACGTAGAGAGAGTGGGCGGGAGAGGGAGGGAGAGTGAGAGGGAGGAAGATGGAGAGGGAGAGGGAGAGAAGGGAGAAGGGGAGGAAGAGGGAGAGGGAGAAATTGATAGGCGTTACAAAGTTTGCCGGGTCAGCTAGTTAACTAAGACTATTAAACTAAGACTATTAAACGCCTCATACAATGTATTGACATTCAATGGACAAACAATCTGAAATATTCGGCACAAAATACATTTGTATGAAAATTAATATTTTTATATTTCGGTATGTCTATTTTTTCGGCATGATTAACAGAATATGAGAGGGAGTGGGAGTGGGTAGGGAGGGGGTGAGGAAGAGAGAGAAGGTAAAGGAAAGGGAGAGGTAGACGTACAGAGAGTGGGCAGGAGAGGGAGAGGGAGGGAGAGTGAGAGGGAGGAAGATGTAGAGGGAGAGGGAGAGGAAGAGAGAGGGGGAGGAAGAGGGAGAAGGAGAGGGAGAGAGAGGAAGAGGGAGGGGATGACGGAGAGGGGAGGGAAAGGGAGGAGGAGAGGTAGCGGGAGAGGGAGGGCAAGGGGGAGGTAGAGGGGAAGGAAAGCGATGGAGAGGGAGAAGGAGAAATTGATAGGCGGTACAAAGTTTGCCGGGTCAGCTAGTTGATAACTAATATTAACCCTTAATACTAATAAACGCCTCATACATTGTATTGACATTCAATGGACAAACAATCTGAAGTATTGGACACAAAATACATTTGTATTTGACAGAATATGAGAGGGAGAGGGAAGGGGTGCGGGAGAGGGAAAGGGAGAGGGAGAGGTAGACGGAGAAAGAATGGGCGGGAGACGGAGGGAGATCGAGAGGGAGGGAGAGGGGGAAGAAGAGGGAGAAGGAGAGGGAGAGAGAGGAAGAGGGAGGGGGAGACGGAGAAGGAGCGGGAGAGGGTGGAAGGGGGAAACGGCGAGGGAAAGGGTAAGAGGGGGAGAGGTAGAGAGACGGGAGTGAAAGGGAGGAGTAGAGGTAGCGGGAGAGGGAGGGCAAGTGGGAGGTAGAGGGGAAGGAAAGCGATGGAGAGGGAGAAGGAGAAATTGATAGGCGGTACAAAGTTTACCGGGTCAGCTAGTTGATAACAATAACTAATAATAACCCTTAATACTAATAAACGCCTCATACATTGTATTGACATTCAATGGACAAACAATCTGAAATATTCGACACAAAATAAATTTGTATGAAAATTAATATTTTTATATGGCAACACTGCAACATTTTTCCTCCGATGTGTACGATCAATAAGTACCAACAACCTCCTGATATATTGTAATGACAAAAGATTGATGAAATAGCCTGAAATATTACATAAAAAAGTACATTTTGTATGAAAACTTTTATTTTTTGTATGGCAACCCTAAAATATTTTTTCATCATCACTTACGAACTATTAGAAACTACAATCGCCCCATACATTATAAGGCCATCAAATGAAGACAACCGCCTCAAATATTTGAAAAAAGAAAACATTTGTATGAAAATTATTATTTTTTGTATGGCAACACTGAAATTTTTTTCACCAAAATTCACAAAATATCAGTACCTACAAATGCCCCATACATTATAGTAGCGAAATATTCAATCCAAAAATAAATTTGTATGAAAATTATTATTTTTTGTATGGCAACACTGAAATTTTATTGTTTCCCCAAAATGAATGATTTAATTAAGAAATATCTCCCATACATTTCTTATGCTCCTGATCTATAGTTTAGGCTCAACTACTCGAAAAGTGAAAAAAATTCTGGACTCCAGTGTTGCCAGTTTATTAAGATGAAAATAGTCAAATGTCATTACGACTACCTTAAGAAATCTCCTTGATTAATTTTTTTATCAAAAATATTTTTCCTTCTACTTTTCATATTTTTGAATGGAAAGTCCAAAAAATTGTATGAACAAAGAAAAGAAACACCAAACATGGCAACACTTTCGGTCAAGTTGCACAATTACCCCATACAAAGTTACCCCCTCAAGTGTTGCCAACCTACTAATTTTTTCCTTCAAAAAATGCAATTTTTCGTACATTTTACAAAATGGCCGCCACGGGGTCCACCATTTTGTTGAAAAAAAAAATTATTCCCAAAATATCAAAATTGAGGACACTCTCAAGGGAAAATAAAAAGAATATTACAAAAAAGTTGAAAAACTACCCCGATGCGACCCCACAAAGTCACCTCTAAAATCTCAAAACTTTAAAGAAAAATATCTCGGCGGCCATCTTGTTTTTCAATTTTTTTCTAATTTCATCGTATTAGTCGTCCCAAAATTATTCGAAAATGACACCAATATTGGGTAGGTGCTCAAATAAATAAAAAAGTTGACAGTCGCCGAGCGGCCGCCATCTTGAATTTTCGAACGGTCGGATTTTTCCCATAGTAACCATAGATAGTCAAGCAACTTTTCTATACATCATTATAACCCCCCACCAATACTTTCTGCTGGGCTACTCGAAATGTGAAAAAACGGGAAAAAAAATTCTAGCTCCCAGTGTTGCCAGTTAATTTAGATGAAAATGGTCAAATGTCATTACGACGACCACAAAAAATTTTTTGGTAAAATTTTTTGATTAAAAATGTTTCTCCTTCTACTTTTCATATTTTTGAATAGAAAGTTCACAAAAATGTATGAACAAAAAAAAAATCAACGTAACCTGGCAACACTTCAGACTATGACCCACAACCGCCCCATACAAAGTGACCCCCTCAAATGTTGCCAACCTAAAAATTTTTTCCTTCAAAAAATGCAATTTTTCGTACATTTTATAAAATGGCCGCCACGAGGTCCGCCATCTTGGCGAAAAAAAAAATGTACCCCAAACGTCAAAATTGGGGATAGATGCAAGGCAACAAAGCAAAAAAATCGCAAAAAAAATTAAAACCCAACGCAATCTGACCCCGCAAAGTCACCTCAAAAATTGAAAAATTTTAAACCAAGATATCTCGGCGGCCATCTTGTTTTTTCAAATTTTTCCAAATTTTTCGTAACACTTTTCCCAACATTTGCCGAAAACGACACCAATCTCGGGTAGCTGCATAATAAAAAAAAAAGTTGGTCATTTCACCTCGGCCGCCATCTTGGATTTTTGAAAAGTTGGAGTTTTCCCATAGATCCGGGGGTGAACCAAAAATTCTCCCATACATAATATCTACCCCCCACCACTCCTTCTGGGAGATCAATTCGGGTTTTCGTAAAACGAAAAAAAAATTCCAACAGTCAGTGTTGCCAGTCGACATCGACGAAAATAGTCAAATGTCATTATGACAATCACGACACGATTGCATGTGTGAATTTTTGATAAAAAATATTGCTCCTTCTACTTTTCATATTTTTGAATAGAAAGTCCAAAAAAATATATGAACGAAGATAAAAAAAATGAAACCTGGCAACACTTTGGGTCAAGTTACACAACCGCCCGGAACAAAGGGACCCGCTCAAATGTTGCCAACCAGAAGAAAAATGCACCCAAAAAATGTCGTTTTTCGTACATTTTTCAAAATGGCCGCCACCGCGTCCGCCATCTTGTCGAAAAAATAAATATCCCCAAAATATCAAAATCGAGGATACTTTCAAGACAACACAAGAAAAATATTGTAAAAATGTTGAAAAACCAGCCCGATGCGACCCCGCAAACTCACCTCTAAAATGGGAAAAATTCAAACCAAAATAACTCGGCGGCCATCTTGTTTTTTCAATTTTTTCACATTTTTTCGTAATTCTACTTACAATCTTAACACAACACCCGAAAAACATCTGGCAAAAAGCTATAAATAAAAAAGTTGACAATCGCCGCGCGGCCGCCATCTTGAAAATGGGAAATGTCAGATTTTTCCCATACTCATTGGAGGGTATGGAGAAAACCCGCCATAGACAACAAAGTTGTATCTCGACTCTTTCTGGGAGAACAATTATGTCAGTCAGTCAGTGGTAAGTCTAGGATTATATATTATAATAATAATAATTGAAAAGAGACACACCACTGATTAAACAAAAAATCTCAGAAACTACCGAACCGATTATGATGAAATTTGGCAGGGAGATAGATTATGCTAAGGAGACGTCAGCTAAGAACGGATTTTTGGAAATTCATCCCCTAACTAGCAAAAATAGGGGTCCGAAGTCATTTCATACAAACCAACTTCGTCAGTTTTAGAGTTATAAGTATGAATTTTTTTATGTAAGTTTATAATAATAAACAGAAATTAAGTTTAGCATATTTTTTTGGAAAATCATCCCTTAAAGGGTTAATTTAGAGGACAACAGTCAGTACTCAACTTCGTCATTTTTGAAGGTAAAAACATGAAAATTTACATGTTAGCTCAAAATTAGAAACTAAATTTTGAAGTATTACGTTTTTTTAGAAAATCATCCCCTAAAGTGTTAATTAAGACAGCACAAGTTAGTATGGGAACTTCGTCAGTTTTGAAGTAAGAAGGGTGAAAATTTGTATTTAAGCCTATATTTAGACACAAAAAATTACTGTATCACGGTTTTCTCGAAATTCATCCCCTAAAAATAGGGGTTGGTAGTCAATTACACACAAATCAACCTCACCAGTTTTCGAGCTATAAATATGATTTTTTTTACATAAGTTTATAGTAATAAACAAAAATTAAGTTTAACACATGTTTTTGGAAAATCATCCCTTAAAGGGTTAATTTAGAGGACAACAGTCAGTACTCAACTTCGTCATTTTTGAAGGTAAAAACATGAAAATTTACATGTTAGCTCAAAATTAGAAACTAAATTTTGAAGTATTACGTTTTTTTAGAAAATCATCCCCTAAAGTGTTAATTAAGACAGCACAAGTTAGTATGGGAACTTCGTCAGTTTTGAAGTAAGAAGGGTGAAAATTTGTATTTAAGCCTATATTTAGACACAAAAAATTACTGTATCACGGTTTTCTCGAAATTCATCCCCTAAAAATAGGGGTTGGTAGTCAATTACACACAAATCAACCTCACCAGTTTTCGAGCTATAAATATGATTTTTTTTACATAAGTTTATAGTAATAAACAAAAATTAAGTTTAACACATGTTTTTGGAAAATCATCCCTTAAAGGGTTAATTTAGAGGACAACAGTCAGTACTCAACTTCGTCATTTTTGAAGTTAAAAACATGAAAATTTACATATTAGCTCAAAATTATAAACTAAATTTGAAGTATTACGTTCTTTTGGAAAGTCATCCCCTAAAGGGTTAATTAAGGCGGCGCAAGTTAGTATGGGAACTTCGTCAGTTTTGAAGTAAGAAGGGTGAAAATTTGTATTTAAGCCTATAGTTAGACACAAAAACTAACTGTATCACGGTTTTCTCGAAATTCATCCCCTAAAAATAGGGGTTGGTAGTCAACTACATACAAATCAAGCTTATCAGTTTTCGAGGTATAAATATGAATTTTTTTATGTAAGTTTATATTAATAAACAAAAGTTGAGTGTTTAATACATTTTTTTGGAAAATCATCCCTTAAAGGGTTAATTTAGAGGATGGAACTCAGTACGCCCGTCATTTTTGAAGTTAACAACATGAAAATTTATATATTAATTTTGGAGTGGAAAGGGAGAGGGAAAAGAAGCAGAAAATAGACCAAGACCGGGAGAGGGAGAGGGACAAGAAGCGGGAGAGGGACCGGGAGTGCGAGAGGGACAGGGAGCGGGAGAGGAACAGGTAGCGGGAGAGGGACCGGGAGCGGAAGAGGCAACAGGAGAGGGAGAGGGATAGAGAGCTGGAGAGGGAGAGGGAGTGGGACAAGAAGCGGGCGAGAGACCAGGTGTGGGAGAGGGAGAGGGAAAGGGAGCGGAAGAGAGACCGGGAACGGGACAGGCAGCGGAAAAGGGAGCGGGAGAGGGAGAGGGACAGGAAGCTACAGAGGGACTATGAGTGGAAGAGGGAGAGAGAGAAAAAGAGGGAGAGGGGTTAATATTGAAATTTTTAACCAATAAATAACACTTCAATAACATGTTAGAGCACCAAAAATTTGTTTTTAGAATTATTGTTTGTCTGTCTGTTTGTCTGTCCGGGCATCACATCAAAAGGGTGAACTGATTTTGACGGAAATTAGTTATTTCTTATACTTTTGGTCATATTTTACTAAACTTTCCATCCAGAAAAATTAAAAGGTTTCCCTGGAAACAACATGAAACTTTGTATGGATTATTTTTAAAAATTTGCTTTAAACTTGCTTCAAACGTTTCTCCTTTAATTGATGGAATACATGTTTTCGAATTTATCAAATTTTTCATGAAAAAGAAAAAAAACAAATTAATGTGAATATTGTTTATTTTTCAAAACCCGCAGCCGGAGGAATGATTTGTGATTGTATCGTAGGTTTTACTTTATGAAGTCCTAAATTCAATATAAATTAACCTGTTATTAAATTTTCTTCTGTGAGGGGTACAAATATAATTTCTTAATAAGCATAATTTCCGCGTGCGAAGCTGCGGGCAACAGCTAGTTTTAATATAATTATCTAATCTTATGATTGCACGGTAAAAATAATTTTCTTTCGTCTTCGGTAAACTTGATTTTTCAGGTAGACTATATTGATTCTTAATGTTATTTAATTGTTACTCTCACTTACAAGTAACAACAATTTATTTACATGACCATCACTAAAATTTTTGTATTGATTTACATACTGCAAACAGTCTGTATTCATTGTGTTATTTTTCGTAATCGTGGTTTTGACCATCGACACCATGTAATATCAGTAAGTTATTTCATACTTATATGGGTTATTTATGTTTGTTACAGAAAAAAGGGGAAGACTGTGGACATATTCAATCTTAGTCGTATTGGTGGCAAATCCAAAGATCCTCCATCGCGCGTGCTGTCCACGTACTTCGTCAACAGGGTTGCAAACGGCAACGAACGTCGGGCGATCAACACAACGGGGGACTACCTTGTCGATTTAAAAGTGTATCAAACCAACGATGCACACAATACTGATGCACAAGAGCTCTGGAAGAAAGCACTAGTACGGATAAAATTCCAGACACAAGACGATACACCGCAATGGCGTAAACTTCAATCTCTGGTGCACTCGGCGGATGCACTGTGTGAGGACCACCCTACATTTATATCAAATGAAATCTGTAATTAACCTTATTACCTACTAAATGTTGTAACTATGAATAAATATTTTTTTCTTATTGTTTTGTTTCCTTTCTCAGCTGAAACCGCGTTATTTATATCTACAAACAGTTGCTATTTTGCATTTCTAATTATGAAATTTTAATGAAGCATTCTGTCCCAGGTTACCAGAAATCTTATTGGGCATTCTGCCCCACGACGCGAAGGCAAACGCCTGAGCGAAAGTGGGGCAGAATGCCCAATACTATACTACTCACGTAACTTGAGTTACAACCTTTCCCGATGCGGGAATCAATTTAATGCACTAAAATGATGGCTAGTAAGGAGAAATTATGAAACGTCGTAAGGCGAGTGACATAAGCGTGACTCGAAGCGTGAATCGAGACCGTTCTGTCAACAATGTATTGAATGAGAAGAATACTAAGTATGTGTTACAAACTTTAAGATTAATTTAAATTTAAATTTTAAATTAGTACTGAAATTAACATCTTCAACATATTACTTGTTCAGACATATTTTTTCAATAAAATTATTATGAAACAGACACTGCCATACCCTTGCTTTAGCATTTTCCCTCTCCAATAACTTGTAGTGGCGAGCTAAATCTGCATACTGTGTTTTGTATTTCCTGAAGCGATCCTGGGTGTGTCGGTAAGCAGAGTATAATTGTTCTTTTGTCACTCTATCCAGATTTACATTATTACTATTGAATCCCTTCTCTTCTGCTTCACTAGCTGAAACTTCCATATCCGACTGAAATATGTAAAACAGTTTATTAGAGACAATTATTTTTATGTTACTTTTGCTATGGATTTAGGTGGTGACCTTACTTTGATTTTATTTTGGTGCAAATATTTTAGTCCAATACAATGTCAATAAATGTTGTATTCTCTTGTGATGG